>JASCZW010006746.1:0-84169 GCA_034211315.2 Aedes japonicus
AACTCACCTTGCTATTCCCACACCTACTATTACGACTGCCGGTCTCACATCGCATCACCATGACCCGGGAATAGTGCCACCTAGCCATCTTCAGGTTCCGGTCAAGCCACACTTTATGTTCACTCCCTTCCTGGTCTCCACACCACCGTACATCAAACACTCTGAAGTACGCGATCTTCCATGCCTTCCTACTATGAGTCACATCTTACTAACACCCCTCTACATCTCTCTGCAATTCTATTTCACGCCACCGGACAATGGGTCAACAAAAACAAAAGATAGCGTGACATGCCCGTTGCAGTCTACTACAAAACACCGTACCCGGACTCGCGCCACCGAACAACAAAAACTGTATCCATTGTGCAAACATTGCACCAAAAACATATTTGTAAAAAATGCAACTGACATTCACTAGACTGCTACTGGAAAACAAAAAACAAAAAGGTGCGTTCAAATATCCTAAAGGTCCTGAAAAGCTGAAAAACGGAGTTGATCATTACAACAATCATACACCTGAAATAAAGGGACTTATGAAGCCCCTCTGAAAAGCAACACATTTTTTCTAGAAGACATCTCTTTAAAAGTCTTCCTTATACTAGCCACAATCCAACGACAGCGGTACAAGCAATAGAAGATCCCGGCTTGATGACTTCTGAAATAAATGGCTCATCCAGCTCACGGCCACATGTCAGCGTTTTATGAAAACAGTGCTTACACTAAGGTCCCTTTTTGCACGGTCTTTCCTTACATTGGCTGTTCTCGGCAACAACTCCAGAACGGAAGTTGCTCCGATCTAACTCAAGTCACACCTCACGTCTTGGGCCAAAAGCAATCATACGGCAGTTTTCCAAAAAAAATCCCAATTTTTGGTGTAAATACCCAAAATTTAAAAAAACTGCACCCTGACCACAGCATGGAAATGCAACGAATCCAAACAAAACTTTAGCAATATAAAATATTTAAGCATGTGAATCCATCAACTCTACTTAGTCCCCTCTATACGGTTCCATACCAAAAGTGGAACGTATCGTGCAAAAAAAAAAAAAAACTTTGTGTATACAGAAGTTCAGAAATGAAATTTAAATGTTCATGCTGAAATACTCAAAAACAAATTGAGCCCCGAATCGAGCTCCGTGCTCCCAAGATAAATGGTCTTGGACTGCAAAGACAATTCCAAAGCGTGCCGAAACCATTCATCAAATGAGAATTGAAAACATACAATATGATTCAAAAGTACACGATCTTCATTAGCACCCCGTCACACCAATATTGTCAAATTGACAACAAGCGTCTCCACACTTCAGCCGGCAATCCTCCGGGATCGCACGACCTGCAGACGCGTGAGACAGGAACATGCGAGGGCCACAAGTCGCTCCTTACTTCCAGGATGTCAACACATCACTCAATGCCCACTAAACATGCAAATCTCATACACAAAAAATAATCAAAAAAAAAAAAAACTGGAATGGGACACAAAAGGAGAAAATGGAAAGAGCTCACCCGGGTTTCCAAAATATTTCACTGCTGTGGCTGCAACATCGAGCAACCAGAGCAGGTCCGCGCATCCTCCAGACAACATTCCGTTCCTAAGGAGATGGCCGACCATGAACGCTCCACGACCATCAACCAAACATCTCCGAGTGACGCGGGTGAACTCGAGCTCCTCCTGTCGCCGCAAGGCTGCACGTTTGGGGCTCCGTCTGCACCGGGGACACTTTGTTCCCACACCAGTCGAAAGCCTCGTGTTGGACCGCAATCAACTCTTCAGCGACCTATCACTATCAAGATGAAGAGCTCAACACTCGATTCCTGAACATTAAAATTACTAACCAATTACTGGAAACCGGACATAGCTTTCAATTTCCATTCATCAGGTCCTCGACATTTGAAATTGAATCTCCGATGGCTTGGAAAATGGAACTGTTTTGTGTACTTTTCTTCTCATGATGGGGCGTACTGCAAACTTTGATCTCTTCTTGCAACACCAATCGGTCAGTAAGGTGGAAAGGTGGAAAACTTGTTAAAAAGCTTATACTTAGATAGTGGAATAATGCCAAGGAAAATTACAAGTCCAAAATACCATTTTTTTTTGTATAGAAAAGTGATGGGTTGTTTATAGTTAAGGTATCTGAGTCGATCGTTAGTATGGATAAGGCTCTCGATGATGGAAGGCGCGCTAAAGAGGAGAAGAATAGAGACGCATTCAAGTGATAGTAACTCAAGAATTAAACAACATACACGGTTCATCAAAACGTCAACCTAAAGGGTATTTATTCAGCCTTCAAACGATATGTAAGTTATTACATTTTACCGTTGCGAACGAACTGTCGCACTTGTGGTCGATGCCATCATGATCTGCGCAGTCGCTGGTGACACTGTACCGGCAAATTTATTCCACTTTAAACGCATTTGTTGTGCATTTGATACTTCTTTACCGCATTCTCGATGTTTTCGCTTGACAATTGCCCAATATTTTTCGATCGATCTGTACTCAGGGTAATTTGGCGACGAATTAACATTGTTTGAAGCATACCATTCCAGTACCTCCTTAGAGTAGTGGCAGCTGGCTAGATCTTGCCAAAACATAACGTTGGTCTTGTGTTGCCGAATGAAGGGTAAAATCCGCTTTTCAGACACTCTTTAATGTAAACATTCGACGTCATTGTGTGAGATGTGATGAAAACCTTGGTTTTAAGGCAACAACTGCAGTTTCCGAGCAAACTTATCAGCAAAAACAAATTTATACCTTGAAGGGACATCCCCACGACCAGTTGTCAGGTAAAATTTTCACCCGGGGATTTGTTTATAATCCATTTTGACATATGTTTCGTCATCCATCAAAGTACAGCCATCATATGTCGTCAAAACTCGTTCGTATAGTAACCGTGCACGCTGTTTAGTTACAAAATTTTGTTGCAGGGAGCGATTTGGATGTTTACTGGCACAAAAAGACTTATATCCTTCTCTGGGAAGGATGTTTCGCATGGTGGAAAAGTTGGAATCGTATTTCTTTGCCAAATTACGTCACGTATGGAGGTGTATCCCAGGTGCCTTTCACGTACCTCAACACCTTTCTCCTCAGCTCTTTGTCTCTAGTGCCACTTTTATGATAGATGCGCTGTGCACTATCCACACTCAGAGTATCCTTGAAACGTTTTATTACAAGACATACCGTTGACTTTGGGAATTTTAACACTTTTGCTATTTTTGAGGCAGACCACGAAGGGTTCTCTAGATATTTGTGTACAATTAATTTTCTTTTCTCAAGTTCCATGGTCCGTAATTTCGAGATGCGTCGATCAACCGAGTCGATCACAAATTTCTTCGACACTGAAACATCAACCATCCCCGTCAAACGTGTTTTGTTACAACCGGCTGACTTCCTGGCACGGCTGAGTTCCGGGCACGGCGTGGACTAGCTTTCAGGGGTCATCGGGATACTGGCCCGTTTAGTTAAATTAAGGTTTGACAAAGGAAGAGGGTAACTTTAGTTCTCTTCTGAAGTTTCGGGTTGAGTCTGGAGATAACGTTTGCCGAAGTCATTTGGAGAATTCTGCCAAAATTGTTTATCAGCTGGAAATCGCAGAATAACATAATTCAGGCGTTGAATAACATTATTTTGTGAAAATTTGTTAATCGTGTCAAAAAGTCTAAATATTTTATTCGTTTTGTGCGCTGAAACGACTGATATCGAATGTGTGTCTTAACTTTCGGTGTTTGTAAGGTTTTTCGAGAATAACAATGTTTATAAAGTATTCCTTCAGTTTAATCCAGTCACTGATACTACAGGGAAAGGTTTAGCCGGTATGATAAAATTTTCTGGGTTGTTCAATTCAAAAGAGAGAGAGAGAGAGAGAGAGAGAGAAGCTAATCGCACACTTCCACATTCTGTCCTAAATATGTTATTGGTGTCACTACCAGAGAATACCGCAAGTGGATATAGTCATGTTCGATGTTGTCACGGGAGACACGGACCGTTTAGACACATTCTTTGACAGACATGATAGACTTTCAACCAGATATGACACAATATGAGATTACCAAGAAAAAAAACCAAAATAATGCTGCAAAAATTGTCAATTCATTACACTTGTTTCTTGAGACTCAATCATTGCTCCCCGCGCTGAAAATTTCGAGATTATTGTAATCGATGGCCAAGTTTCGGATGAACGGTAAAGTAAAACTCGTGTTTCTCGTTCGGTTGTTCGTACAAAAGTGAAGTTTATTTCGATAGCTTTCCTAATCTGATAATCAATGACATTGTTGGAGTAGTGACCGGTACGCTTGCGGGATCGTAAAAGCAAACTACGTAAATTAGGATAATTCTTAACATCTCTTTCCCCCTTAAAGAGAAATAGTTCCATATCGACTGTGTAACCTGGTTATTGTGCATAGCGCTGTGGTTAGTTTTGTTAGTAAACACATAAAATCAAAGATCAAGTCTTTTCGGGGGATTTTGGACTCTAATGGATCGCCTCGGGGTATTTACTGAGCAGTGTGTAGGCTCGTTGATTACCTTACATCCTGACTCTGACTTCGACTGGTCTTTTTCTTTGCTATCTACCCTTGACTCGATAGTGGCCTGAGTAACAGAAGTGGTACCTGAAGTTGTCGGAGTTGAGTTATTGTTCTTAACGGAAGCTGTATGTTTAGTCGGCGGCTGTCGTGATGGTGAAGCTATCGGGTTTTCACAGTGGTTACGGTCATAAACCTCAACGTTAATAGAATATGGATCTGCTTCAAAAACCCGCCCAAGTGGACCAACCCGCAACTGATCAACATGTCTTTTCCAAATTCGTCCATCATCTAGTTCAATCATATAGTGTAACTTTCCTAGCCTTTCGGTAACAATCCCAAACTTCCACTTAGAGGAACTCAAAAATTCACGTGCAGCTACTCTGTCATTTACCGCGAAGCAGCGTACATCACCCTCTTCCACACGCAAAGCAACCTCCCCTCCGTTCTTTGGAACAACCAAATCGAGTCGTGACTTGATTTGTCTGCCAAAAACAAACATTGAAGGTGATTCTGTCCGTCTCTACACTCCCGCGTCACTTTACTCAATTTTTGAGTACAATTTGTATGTCTATCTCTTTTTCCACTCTCAACGAGAATTGATTACCATTTCCGTGAGTAGATACTCAAGAGATAGAGTAGATCCACTCAAAAATTGAGTAAAGTGGCGCGGGAGTGTAGGCCATAAGAATCTTATAGAGCTCAAATTGAACATCTTTCCGGTCGCATTTTAACATTTTAAGTTTATCCTTAAAAGTTTGCACGAATCTCTCCGCAAGTCCATTTGTGGCCGGATGATATGGTGCCCCCATTCTGTGTGTAATGCCATTTTTAGAAAGTGTCGGAATTGGTCGGAAGTAAATTGAACGCCTCTATCACTAACGATTACCAAAGGAATACCGTAGGTCACAAAATATTCACGTAGTTTATCGATGGTCGTATTAGTTGTCATGTCGGGAGTTATCTTCACTTCCGGCCATTTTGTAAACGCGTCCACGATAACGAGAAAATTTAATCCAAGGAATGGACCTGCAAAGTCTATGTGGATTCGCTGAAACCCAACAATGGGTAGTTACTTTCGGAGGATTTTTCCGCACCCTAGCGCATTTGCTACAATCACGCGACAAGTCTTCAAAATCACGATCTACGCACTCCCAGCAACAGTAGGATTGAGCCAAGGATTTCATGCGAGATATACCAAAATGGCCCGTATGCAGTTCATCTAAAACTCGTTTCCGCAATTTCGGAGGAATGTATACCCGAATTCCTTTCATTATACAATCTTTCTGAATAGAAAATTCGTTCTGATCCACTCCGAACCTATCTCGACTTTCTACCATTCTACCGACTTTTAAACCTTGCAGTAAGTTACGCACATTTAGATCGTCTTTGGTAAAGTTCGCTAATTTGTCCGCGGTTACCGGTAGCGTCTCAATTAAATTCAATTCAATCACGTTGATCTCTTCAATACGATTTTTGTTGTTCACATCGTCTATCGGAAGTCGTGACATGGCATCCGCGTTCGCATTTTCCTTGGATGACTGGTAGCGAATGTCATAATCAATAGATTCCAGAAAAACAGCATAATGCTGCATTCTTAACGCTGACAGAGTCGGGAGTCCCTTATTAGGGGCCAAAATTTGAGACACGGGTTTGTTATCGGTAACGAGAGTAAATTTCCGCCCGAAAATATACTGATAAAATTTCTTCACACCGAATATTATCGCATATGCCTCTTTGTCGACCTGCATGTAATTCTGCTGAGTCTTGTTCAAAGTTTGCGAAGCGTTCTGTATTGGTTTTTTGGAACTGTCTGGATATATATGGCTTAAAACCGCGCCAACACCGTAGGGTGAGGCATCCATCGCGAGCACGAGCGGCAATTTAGGGTCGTAGTGCACGAGTATCTTATCCGATTGCATTTCTTTCTTCACCCACCGGAATGCCTTTTCACATTGATCATCCCAGTTGAACGATACGTTATCTTTTAACAAATTGTTAATCGGATAAATATGTGTGCTAAGATTGCTCTAGAACCGTCCGTAATAATTAGTAATACCAACAAACGCGCGAACCTGCTCTCGGTTAAGCAGCCTAGGCATATCTTGAATAGCATCAACCTTCTTCTTCATCTTTCTTATTCCTTCGCGATCGATAACGAATCCGCAATACTCTATACGATCGGCGAAAAAGTCGCACTTCGACACGTTGACCCGCATACCGTATTCATTGAGCTTCTGCAGCACCATTTCCAACCTTTTCAAATGGATTTCGTCATCCGGCCCTGTGATCTTAATATCGTCTAAAAAGACCGGTTAGCCTGGAATGTTTCCTTGTACCTGAGTTATTTCTCGTTGAAAAATTGCAGGTGCCGACGCTACACCATACATTAGCCGCGACGGTTGGTATAACCCGAGATGTGTGTTCCACGTAAGAATTTCGCGATCTTCTGGGCGTACTTCCATCTGAAGATACGCCTGAGCTAAGTCCAACTTCGAGAACTTCTGTCTACCGGTCATATTCGCAAATAACTCGTCAATTGTCGGAAGAGGATGTTCGTCAATGTTCAGATGTTAATTAACTGTAACTTTATAATCGCCACACAGACGCACACGATCCGCAGATTTCATAACGGGGACTACGGGAGTAGCCCAAGCGCTATGATGCACCTTCATCAAAATTCCACTATCGACAATTTTCTCGATTTTTTGTTCAACTGTAACGCGGATGGAAAATGGTAATGTACGTGCCTTTAGAAAAATCGGATTTGCGTTTGGTTTAAGCTTTGTTTTTTGAATGTTTTTCATTGTACCAGCTGAGTCCTCGAACACCTTAGGGAATTTTTCAAGCACAACTCTCACTGCACCTGACAAAGGTGAATGAAACACGATAGTATTTATAGTAAAATCCGAATTACGAATAATCATGTTCCAATCAAATTGCAATTCACGCATCCATTCACGGCCTAAAAGTGGATGTTTTTTTTTAAATCACGACGAACAAGCGCAAAATACTTGTACGTCCCTTGTACTCAACCTTTGCATTTATGTACCCGCATACCTCAATTCTGATTCCGCAATAGCTTACCAGTTCAACATTAGTCTGTTCCAGTGGTACATCTTTAAGTACCTCTGCTTGTCAGGCCAGGCCAAGACCGAGACAGGCGATCCGCAATCTACCTCAAACCTAATCGTCGCATTGTTTACTTTTAATGGCAAAATGATCTTGGAGAGGGATGCAGATTTATCATCATCAACTTTGCAAATATCCAAAACGCAAACATCGTCTACATCCGTCTCCACCTCACAACTGTTTTCATCACTACTCTGACCGCTTTCTTCTTCAATCATATTTGCATGCCATTTTTTTGAATTTTGATTTTCTATCACTCTTGGATAATTTTGTATCTGTGCTCTGCGATGCGAATTTGAAGCACACCCGCTGAAAATGCCCACCTTTTTTTGCAGAAATTGCAAACCACATTTTTGTGCTTGCATGCACTCGCCAGATGGGCCCCACTTCCGCATCGGTAGCACTGTCTGTTAGTATGGTTAGTTACCTGTGTTTCGGACTCTCGATTCATCGTATTTCGTTCCGTGTAGTTGACCTCGTGTTTCCTATCCAGTACCTCAGCGCCTTTACCCGAAGCTTCCATGGAAACAGCGATTTCCTTGGCTTTGTTGAACGTCAAATCCTTTCCTTCGATGAGGCGAGACCGAATCCGCTTCGACCTCATTCCGAACATCAACTGGTTCCTCAATTCCTTCTCCAGGTAGTCTTCAAATTTGCAGGATTTTGCATCGCGCTGCAGTTCCGTGATGAATTCCATGATCGTTTCTCCTTCTTTTTGCTTGCGGGACCGGAACTTCCACACTTCCACCATTTCGAGTGGTTCCGGGTCGAAAAATGCACCCATCGTAGTAACCAACTCATGACAAGTCTTGTCTTCTGGTTCCGCAGGGGTTACATGGTCGCACAACTAATCGTAGGTAGACGCTCCCATATAGTGTAGTAAATAATCTTTCCTTCTGTCGTCTGGAACCTCAAACATCCGGAACGCTCCTTCGAGGCGCTTCACCCATCTGGCCCATTTAGTCTTCTCGCGATCAAACGGATCGATAGTGAAATTTGCCACAGTGTTTCTCACAGCTAAGTTTCCTTCTACAGGACCTGGATTCGCCATTTTCCTCGTCGAAATATTCAGCCCCTCTTTACAATAGAAGCAGTATAGCAGCAAATTTGTCCAAAACGACGTCCAAGCAAGCAAGCAAGCAGCAAAAAAAAAAAACAATCGAAGTAGACAGCAACAGCAGCTAGGACCCGCACACTCTTGAACGTAACAATGGTGCGGCCCTGTTACGATAACTTTTGCACTAGTAGTAGTACCGCCAGAGTTCGTCCGGAAGAGCCCCAACTTTCCACGAGCAGTTCCAGAAGCAAAATCGGCACGACTCCTTTTCGCGTTAAAATCAATATTTGATCCGAATATATTCTCTCAAACGCAGATTCTTCCGTCTCGTCGCCAAAAACTGTTGTAATCGATGGCCAAGTTTCGGATGAACGGCAAAGTAAAACTCGTGTTTCTCGTTCGGTTGCTCGTACAAAAGTGAAGTTTATTTCGATAGCTTTCCTAACCTGATAATCAATGACATTGTTGGACGCTTGCGGGTTCGTAAAAGCAAACTACGTAAATTAGGATAATTCTTAACAGAGATCGTTCTTTATTATTGTTTAAATTTACAAAAAATGTCTTAAATTTGTTTGAGCTACACCCAACATCGGAAAAAAAATCCGGTTGTTTACTATATGTTAAGATAGATCTGTTAAGACAGAAAATGCTAGTGGAGACACCCGAATATATTACTGATCTGCTACTACCGGTGGTCTAAGCGCAACGAGTGTGATACGATGGTCGGCGATAGTTGGGAGATGAACCAATAAACGCTAACACTACACGGAGAAAAAAATAAAGTCATATCAATAATATTCAGGTCCCGATCAAGCATATTTGTGCATTGACTTTTATATAATACTTTTTTGAGATTGTTTCACGCATAATACAATAGATCGAAGAATAATGGAAGCTTCAATTAAACAGAATTGATGATCTAACTAGAGCATGGAATAGGGTTGAATCAACCATATTATGCTAACATCAACAATATTCATTGTTGATGATTTGACAGCTCTCTGATTCTCATGATAAATTCAATAATGTTTATGTCTAATTTGACCTTATTTTGAGGGTTGAACTAATGGTATCGGATGGTTGGTTTAAGCATACACAGAGATTCGTTCAAATGATGTTATGGTTGGTTCCAAAAATAAAAAAAATCGTTAAATTTACGACAAAAGTTCCTATAATGGTGGTATTTTAGTGCAATATGTTCTAATTGGAACATTTTGCACTAAAATACCACCATTAGCACATATTCTTTGGATATTACGAAATTAAACAAGATATAACAATGTTTGAAAATTGTAAATATCATTCTTATCAACATGCGACCCTAGGAGTGGACAGCAAATTGCTTCTTCACGCTCGATTAATTGTAGCGCATCAATGTCGTACCCGTTAGCTGAAATCAAAATTCATTAAAACTACTTTAAAGAATAGTTACAATTTGCTTACATACCTACAAACTCTTCGATGCCCGCTGCGGATAATCCAAACGATTTCAATAATTTTACCACTTCTTCGTCAACATAAAACTCTTCAACCAGGTCGTCGTCCAAGTTAACCGAGTGATCTGCCACGCCATGATATTTTTTTTCCTTCGCTTTGTCGTTGAGTGCGGATGGCAGCCACGAGGCTCAGTAGAGCTGCTATATGCCCTATTTAACCTTCCAGTATGAGTGATTCAACGATAAACACGGATTCAAATAATGACATGTATGCTTGATTTAAGCATTTAATGGTTGATGTTCAATAACGTTGATTCAAATGAAATATATGCTTGATGTAAACATCAAATCATTTTCAAACAACCATTTAAATTAACTATGTCAAGAATATCTTCGAAGCTTGGGATAACTATGGCAAAAGTTATATCAATCATGCATCATTTCTGTCTGTGTAGTTGCTTCAAGCATACATACTGGTTGGAATTATAACATTTTTGTTTTGATTTAACCCTATAACAGATGTGTAAAATGATGGCTCTATTAACTATGCAGTATGGTTGATTCATTTCAAAAATGGCTTTGAGCTAAATATATTTTGAGGTTGATTCAAAAATGTGTTCATTGTAGGTATCAACTATCGAGATTGTTATTTCAATCCCCCGTCATTTCTTTCCGTGTAAGTGGACTGCTGAGGGAACGTTTATTAATAACGTCACACAAAAAATGACTTTTTATATCCCCCTCCCCCCTCCTTGTTACATTTTTTGTATGGACCTTCTTCAATTTTTTTTTGTATGGATCGTCACGTTTTTCCAAACCCCCATCCCCCCTTACTGCGTGACATAATTAATAGACCTTCCCTGATCAATGATAGTTGGGAGATGAACAGATGAACACCAATACTAGATGAACTGTTGGTGTGCGTGACCACGAAGAGATGCGGTGCAACATGGCTTGTTACTTGTCAATTGCAATGAGTAACATGGTATCGATTTCGCATTGCTTAAACAAGTGCAAGTTTTCTTCTTCAGAAACTAGAAACTCGATCACAACTGCGCCGGACGTGACGTCGAGGGTAAATAAAGCTGAATTCTTATGCAAATTGTGAAAAATATTCAAAACTACGGAGCGCGGTAGATACGAACTTCACCGTTTGCTTGTCCACTGATCAGTGTTCAAGCGTTGTTCTCGATGATAGCATAACGACTCTGGTTTTCAATAAAAGTCAACAAAACAATAAAAAGGCATCGTGTTGTAATGCCAAATCCATCTCCTTTTAACTTTATTTGAATTCAATGTGCTACATAATGAACTTTTGGTGAAAAGTTAATGAAAGTATAAAAAATGAGCATTGGACATTAATGTATACAAAACTGCAAGGTGAATTTACTTATTGCCATAAACTGAAAATTAAAGTGTAGAATTTAGTCTATTTTTTTATATTCTGCATTGCACAATGGTGCATGTGCCAATAAATGGATTTTTTAATATTAAAGAAAAAAAGCTCTGGAACTTCTAGTGACTGCTTTAATCAATCCACGCAAAATTTTGGTCAATTCTTTCTGCTTGATTGTTTTCTGGTCTAGTTATAACGAATTTTTGGTTTCCATCAGCTCTTACTTCATTATTTTTCTCAGCAGTACCGTGTGTGTACTGCCCCTCATAACTTGGAACATTTACATTGTTCTTAGTTTTTCGGCTAACGTTCCGCATGTTGAATGACTTTTTATTCATGTCAATTTTTTGGTTTAAATCATGCTCTTTTGTTTTCTTCTGTGCTAACACAGTATCCATGTAAGATCGCCATTCATTTAGTTTTTTACTTGCAGCCCGTACTTCATCTATACATAGTTCATGACCAGGATTCCGTCCGATGGGTGGAGCATTCTTGGCATCATCCAAGTCAACTTTCAATGGAGCTAGGGCAGATAAAGCTCTTGATATCCCGATCTGTAAACAAGTGAAGAACAAAGCCTTTGAATAGAAATATATTTTTGTGTCAAAAGTGATGGTTCATAAGCCACAGAGATATGTTAATAGGAGAGTTTGGGAAGTGAGAAATCAGAATAGTTTGTGTTTTGTGTGAAATTTACACAATAGAGCTGACCGAACACAAATTTCGATTAATTCTATCCTCCGTGCACATTCCAGATTGACTCGATGAGTATAGGCAGATTTGGCTTCTCTAATTGCGTATAGTGCGATGCATTTGTTTAGCCGCTCCAGAAAAAACAGTAAATAACGCTTTGTTTCAGTGCAACAAATCCAAAAGAAAACAAATTAGATTCAAGCTTTTTTTTAACATCTTCCGGCTGTTGATGAGGTTTAAATCTTATGTTAAGATACGTACTGATTTCTATATATTTTATAGTACTAATGGTCGTAGCAGCCACAGTTTGCTAGCGCGTCTGGGTAAAACAAGGGGTTGAAAATTCCCTTGTTTTTCGCTCGTTTGCAAAATGCAGTAATCGACTGCGGCAAAATCGGCGAGGTGATCAGACATTCGATCAATAAAAGCCAACTGTTGCCATGGACCCTCAACAGGGAAACAAGTTTGTCCGGACTCCTGGAGTGGCAACCGAAATTCTCGACATTTAAGTCGTCTATTGATCATGTTGAGATGAACAGCTCGTCAGATGAAACAGCATTAATGATTACCGACATTATGTCTTTCGCAGTACATGCATGTACCAAAGGGCAGTTTAGATGATGTTGATGAGCGCTAATATCTAATTTCACGCAATGATCTTCTCAGAAATAAGTACTGCAATAAAGCAGTTAAAGATCATCATCAAAGCAAAGCGTTTCTGTATTTGAGATTGCAGACTCACACACGAAAATGGACTCCGGGTACGTGCCTGATATGCTAGCTTGATAATTTGAAAATAAACCTAATGACTCGCAAAGTGATCATGTCTCAAGACCTAAGAAAATGTTAAAAATACTAGCAACAGTGTCGTGAAGCTATCATGACAATTTTAACATGCAATACACATATAAACAGTAAGCGAGCTTTAGCTATAACAGTTTGGATAAAAGCACGCCCTGTTATGACGCACAGTCAGTGCGTATACATACGTATAAACATAGACACTAGAAATAATGTTATGAATCACTAATGGATTAGGGACTCTTCATGTGACTTTGACGATGAAGCCAATAAATTAAATCATCATGAAACCACGAGAAACTTATATTTTGTTTCATGTATGGGTAACGGATTATGGGTCCAGTAGATACATGCGGAAGTTTTAATCCAATAAGACTTTTTTTGAAAAAATGCTAGTGCAAGAAGAAACTCTTAATCAATTAGCTAGTGCTCGTGCTATCCGATTCTCTTCCGAGCGCAGAACGAGTTGCCGTTTGAAAGCTGTACCTAGTGAGCGCAGCTACGTTTTTGATGGCACGGAGAGTACTTTTTCCGTTTGGAAGTGGAAAATCGAACACCGGTTTAGGAGAATGAGATTGGTTCATACTTTGTTGTGGACGCTGGATAAAGAGCAATCTGCGTATGCGCTCGATGTGGAGACGGCAGAGGCAGCAGGAGTCAGGAAGGCAGAGTACCGACGTCTTGTGGATGAAGACATCGAAGCGGTGGATGTGATCGTGATGGCAGGATTCTTGATCTTACGTACGCAAAAGAAGTTTTTTTCCGTGCTGACCAAGACGTACCAGAAGGTAGGAACGGGTGCGTTTATCAATATGCGTCAGCGTTTGGTCACTTTGAAAAATCGGAAACTTTCTTCGTTGAACGATCTATTCGACGAATTTGCTATGATTATCCGGGAGCTGGATCGCATGCAAGCAAACATCACGGTTAGTGGGAAAGTGCATGCGCTGTTGATTGCTATGCCTGATCGTCTTCAACATGATCGTGGAGCATTAACGGTCCTCTCAAATGATGAGTTGAGTAGCATACCGTTAAGGGGGGCACCTCATTTAGAACTTTCATAAAAACGATTTTGAGAATGTAATTCCAAAGTTGCAAAGTGATACTGAGAATACTTTCGAAGTTATTCCCCGAAGAACCGGCACGCGCGGCATATGGACGCCAAAAACTTTAAAGCGCGTTTTCTCGGCGACCTCTACTTGAAAGTCGGTAATCATTATTGCGATCGAACCGCTGCTCGTAGAAAGCTCAGAGTACTTTCTTTTGGTAGATTATGGTCACTGCCAGAAATAAAAACTCAGACATTATAATTTTTCAGTCGTTTATAATGAAAAAAATGGTAAAAATCCGACGGATATTTAAAAAAAAAATTGTCGATAAATTTTAATGATTGCGAGTTTTAATCCCTGACCACAATAGGGGGTTTTAATTTGAAAAAAATACATGTTTTTTTTCCATCTGTATCAATGATGGGTGTTCTTCCTAGCACAAACATATTTTTTATGAATCTCAACTATTTTTTCTCGATTTTTAAACAAGAATCAATCTAATCACAAACCGACATGCAGTTTCACAAAGTGACATTTACTTTCAGTAACAGGGGCTCTCGGCACTTAATTATCAGTCACAGGGGCTCCCATTACGACATAAATGTCAACTTATGTATGCTAGAAATCAATGGTTGGTTCGTTGGTTTAGGTAGTCTGTTTTTTGTAGCGTGTTTCACGGTGAAATAGGATGATGTTGTCTTGCAATCAACATGTTTTCCTAATATTTTGAAATTGTTTTTTTCAATAGTTACGCTCGTCAAAATTAAAAAATAAATTCATTGCCAGTAAGAAAGATAAATGCATCAGAGAAAAGAGTTACTTTTCAGGAGAATTGTGTTAGAATTGAAGCCTTTGGCGAAGTTATCGCAGAGGGGGCAGAATGGGCAGTGAGTTTTTCGGGAATAGAGAACTGTTGAAAAATCAGATGGTTGAATGCATTGAATGTTTGTTATCAACTGACATGATAAGTTGGAAACATTGAGAAAGTTGCATAGCGGGAAAACAGTCCAGAAAGAAATTCATTAGTATGGAGCTACCAAGATCAAGCAGGCCGGTTTAAATAGTTCATTCTGACGTAGGGAAGCAGTACCTATATTGAGCTCAATAAGCAGACCTCCAGTGGAAATCGGTGAATATGCACTGAATACCGAACACTGAGTATACAATTTATTCGCAATTTATTTGTCCATTTACCGTTAATCGCTTAGCAACACACAAGACATTCGATTCTGATAATTTTCTTCCAAATTTAATTCGGAAAAGTTGAAACTGCTATGCACCTATATTATAATATGACGAAAAACATTAATCCCATCTGTGTACATTTGTTAATCGTACTGATTTTAATCAAGAAAAAAATACAAACAAGCTAACGCTCTTCACTACTACACCCAAAAATGAAGTAGATCATTTCACAGCACTTCACGTGTGTTGGGTAGCATGCATAAAACCAAGACAAAATGAAAGGGTTTGTTTGTTATTCTTCCATGAGAATATTGACAACAAGACACACCACAACGCGGGGGATAGAATGCTCTATGAATGATTGAACACGCACACTAGCGTTGATGTGTATGCTATACAGTATGTGAGTAGTGCAACATCAAGCGATTACGTCGATTGTAAACACGGTTCAGAATAGGTGCAAGCGTATTTAATTATTGTGAAAATTAATCGCATAGTTTTCTAGTATTATATCATGTATTCGTAGATTCTCGTGAGGCTAGTGTAATAAGTGAAGTGTGATGGTTTGTGCAATTACGCACCGAAAATGCGTAAGGATATAGTGCAATTAAGGAGAATACTTGGAGTCTGGCTCGAGTAGATTCTCTAGTACGGTTCGATAAATATGACGAATTTGTAGTTCAAAGGTAAGCAATTGTGTTGAAAATCTGATTGCTCATTATTTTTACGAAATTTAAGTCTCCGAAACGTTTTTGTAGCTTTTAATTATATTCAAGACCTAATTTTATTTGCCAGGATTATATATTCTTGGTTACTGCGTCCATTTATTGGAGAAATTAAACATCTTTTTACGTTTGAAGTTGGATGGCTGCAGAATGTGATGGATATATGTACTATGGTGAGAATAGGTTCCGCTTCCCTATGTGATGCAATGGAAGTAGCATCGTTCGATGGATATAAATATTTCGTAACATTTATTGATGATAAGACTTCGTTATCAAAGTATATTTGATTTAAAAGATAAGTGAGATGCTTGAACGACTTAAGGAGTCCAAACCATGGCGGAGAAATACTTTGGTCAATAGTTGTCTACTCTGAGATCCGATAATCGTGGTGAATATATCGGAAAGGAATTTCGGAACTATTCTAAAACGTTCGGAATTCAGATGCATTTTACGGTACCGTTATACACCACAGAAAAATGGTGTAAGTGAGCGTATCAACAGTAGAGGCAATGTTGTTTGACATGGTTTGCATGGTTTTTAGTTGAGTGGCATATGCACAGATACCAAGTTACACAAGACAGAAGCTTGACATGAAATCGAAGAAAGTAATATCTGTGGGTTACCCAATTGATGGTTTTCGGCTTTGGAACAACCATTCAAGATTATTAGAAATCGCAAGAAATGTAATTTTCGATGAAGAAACACTGTTTAAACATAGTATAGGAAAGGCTTGTAAGATGGAACACGATCCGTTTTTTGCTCGTAAAATGCATAATTTTTTATTTTTTCGCGAATCCAAAGACATCTTTCGAAAGAGGAACTAAAAGGCTCCTACTTTGCCTACAGAACTGGTTATTTATAGTCATAAAAAAAGTTATGGCGTTTTTTCGAAATCCATTAAAAATTGAATTTAAAAAAATGGCTTGTCAGATGGAACACCATTCGGTTTTTGCTCGTAACATGTATAATTTTTATTTTTGTATAAAAACAAATTCGAGCATGATCTCATAAGAAGAGTGAGATACCATTTTAGTAGATCCGTTAGAGTTAAGGGAAGAAAGTGAACATGAATCTACAATTGAGGAGCGGGATGAAGGTAGTGATGGAAACACAGAGCAGCCACCGGAGTTCCGAAACAGTATAGGGAAAACAAGGCTTCCAGGCAGGTTTGGGGATTGCCAAACATTGCATCATCAGTAGGATATGTGCCTCAAAGTATAGAAACATTGAAACTGCGAGATGATTGGGAGCAATGGAAAGTTGTGATAGATCATTGCACCGAATCTATTAACCTCACTTTTTTGACAGTTCAGGGAGCTTGTTAACAAGGTGTTAGAATTTGGACCGCTCAAACGAAATTTTTCATTGGCTTTTTCCGGATTCTGTACGATTAGATTCAGGAAATGATGTAAAAATAAGCACTGGTGTCTGTTTTCCGGCAAGTTAAGTTCAATCGCAACAAATTCTGAGTACAAAATCTCAAACCGATCTAACCGAAAATATTCTAAGTCCACGTAAACAAGCTCCCTGAACTGTCAAAACTGCATTGATGACGCCTTCGTGCAATGATCTATTAACGATGCGCTTGAAAATAATCAAACCTGAAAATCAGTTGAAGGTACTAAAAACCAAAAACCAATAAAGTTTTTGACAATTGATCTACATGAAACAAAATGTCACTTTCACTTACGAAATAGTTGAGCGGAATAATTTTCCGAAAGTAAAAGTGACATTAGTTTGCGTGGAAACCTTACAAATTCGAATTTTATTTTTCGTTCGCTTCAGGTAGATACTGCTGCAGAAATTTCTTTTCGATTCTTTACTTTTCCATATCAGCAAACGGAATTTAACATAGGTTTGGGATAGAAAAAGAAATTCTTACGAACGCGATACCGACCTGTAGAGAAAATAGTTAAAGCGATGGCTGGCCCACAATTGATACGTTGCGGATGCGTTTGCGTGAATATGACAGTTACACCATAGGGTTTCTGTCAAATTTACGTCAACGCATCCGCAACGTATCAATTGTGGGTGACCCTTGAGAGAAGTCTACCACGGTTCCATGTAGGGCGAATGTTGCTAAGCAATGTTGTGAAACAGACAGCAGCGTAAATAGTAATAATTGATTTAGTTTGTTTTACAGTACTACCTATAGACACTGTATTTAGACCGGACAACAATTGTCTTATGCAGCTAAACGACCTGTCAAAAAAATTTTGATTCACTTTAAAAGAACAAGTATTGTGATCAAGTATTGTTTTTAAAAAAGCCAATGATGAATAAATAAGGGATTTTCTACTTCCATGTTCAGTAAATGTAAGTATTTAAAATGTTACTGGATATATTTCTAGACAAAATCGTTAAAAGGTCGAAAGTAACAATTGTAAACAATGATTTAAAACGTAAACTTTCTGAAATGCCAGGTTTCTAACATCCACTACCGACGGAAGGATAATAACTTCCTGTATCTGTTTATGCTGCTATTTTGTTTGTGGGAGCAAGCAGCTTTTGACAATTTTGTCTAGATTTGTTATAATTAGTAATGGAGAAAACAAATTATAGTATTTTGTATTTACACTGCACAGCTTATTGCTTCCTAGAATCTTCGAAAGGCCGCAGATTGCAAGCCATTTCTGCCTTTTATTACCTTTCTTTGGAAACCGAAAGAAACCCACAACATTCACTTCCCATCGCGAGTTATTGCCAAAATTTCGCTCCAAACAATTCATTTTTACACGGCACTTTTCACTTGGTTTTCAATGAATATCTTCAAACGGAATCAAAACAAACTACCAACATCGAAACCGAATCTTTTTTTAAGCCTATTGCGCTGTTTACTTCAAGTTTGTACAAATACAAGTGGTGCCAGATCAATTGCTCAAATATATGACATTTTTCAGGGTTGGAAGATTGTATGATTTTGTGTTGTCCGGTCTATATACAGTGTCTATAGTACTACCCAGAACGTCATATTGCCCTACCTTTTTTCTTGACATCTTGTAACTTTTGAGACCGCCTACTTTATCATTTTAATAAAGCTATCACGACCAACCGCACCGATACGGTAATATTGATAAATTGTTACCCTTTTTGACAACTCGACACCGCACCGGTGGTTGGTAACCAGGTTGGAAAATGACAATTTGCTCGCTCGGTGAAATTTGACAACCCGACCCAACCGAGCCGAGCGTTGCTATTTGAAGAATAATAAGCACAACTAGTTGAAACGTTAAACCATCTTCATTTGGAAGAGTTTCATTTCAATTTGTGTGTTTCCGAGTTGTTTTTAAAGTGTTATTTGCTAATTTCACGTTTATTGTGATATGTTGTGAAAAAATCAAAACCCCGTGGAAGGAATTGGACGCAACAAGAGAACGAAGTGCTTCGCAGGACTTGGCTGCATGTTTCCCAAGATCCAGTTTTTTTTTAATTTCTTTATTAGAGTGGCTTTCAGTCACCTGGGCTGGTTCGCTACTTAAGCCCCCCCGAACGTCGAAAACCTATACGCAAGAGTATTTAAACTATAACTGCACGAAATATTTAGCGAAACGAAACCGGTGTGAGAATAAATCTGAGTCTTATTGTGTCACCTTTTTATGAACGACCGGTACGAAAATGGGTAGCTAAATCAAAATAGGAACGCTGAACTTTCACTTTTTTGTAAACACTTTTTAAAAAAAACTTTTTTGAGCGTATTAGTAGAACGATTGTGATTAGGAAACTAGGAGAATTTTAAATTAACACTTCATTTGATCACTTTTAAAAAAATAAAAAATAAAACCTTGAAACACTTTTTCAAATTTTCGCTAGTAAACGCGAGCAAATTCCTTTTAATTTTACTATGAGCAAAAATCAAAATATTACCCAACCGGTGGGGATGGTCTTAGAATCTTTATTTCGTCATGTTTTGGGCCCAGTCACGAGATTTTTTTCCAAATTTTTTTTTCTTCCGATTGAAAAATCGATGCGCGAATAGTTTTTGCTGGTTACGACGTTTTTTTTTGGTTTTCGTTCGTTAAAATGGAAGATGAACGTACACAACGAGTGTATTTGTTCAACGGCAGACATTACTCGAATCCGGATGATTCGAATGATTCTCGAATCAGCGAGAAAAACGCAAGAAAGAGGACGCAAAGTGTAAATCGGTGTTAATTCATAAAATTGCGGACTTCCAACTGGAATATGTTCGTAGAAAAACATCACCAAAGGCTATTTGGGCAGTGTTGAAGCAAACGTTCGAAGAAAAGGGTATTTCGGGAGTGATTTTATTGTTGAAGCAGTTGACCGGTGCTTTGTACAGTGATGGTCGTTCTATGAAAGAGCACATTTTGTCGTTCGAGAAAATTGTGCGGCAGATGGAATCGGCCAATATTAAGTTTGTTGAGCCGGTTCTGGTGTTTTTCTTCCTTCAATAAATGCCAAAGTCGTACGAGCAGTTGATTACCGTGCTGGAAATGCTTCCGGTGCAGCAGTGCTCAATGGATTTTGTTAAATCGAGACAGCTCAGTGAAGATGTGAAACAACAGTTCATTGGAAGTTCGAAAGTGTTGGATCCGCGAACGGCTTTTGTCGGGAGAGGGTCTAAATTTCCCTTCAAGTGTCATTCATGCGGAAAACCGGGCCATAAGCGGGTGGAATGCCTGAAAACAATTGGCCGGAACGGGAAAGTATGGTCGTAAGCAGATGAAGAAGAAGAATCAGCCCGCCGCGCACAGGATTGAAGCGGAAAAAGACGATAGGGAACGTCCATTAATTAGGTCACGCAAAAAGTGACTTTTTATAAGCCCGCCCCCGTGTCACGTTTTTTGTGTGGACCTTCATTTTTTTTGTATGGATTTTCTTGTTTTCCCAAACCCCGCTCCCTCTAACTGCGTGACATAATTAAAGGACCTTCCCATATCGCTTTTGTCGCGAGTCTAGAACAAGATGCTTTGCATAGTGCTGGTTGTGGTTTTCGGTGGGTGCTCGATGGCGGTGCTTCAGAGCACATGGTAAACGACAGAAGTTGTCTTGTAAATGTACGGAACTTGGAAGTACCAACAGTTATAAATGTTGCTAAGTCAGTGTGTCGCTGATTAGTCGCATAGTCGGGTGTCGCCAAAATAAGTGCAATGGTGAACGGGAAGCAGTTGAGTTTACGACGTTTTGTTTGTTCCTGTTTTGTATACCAACTTGTTTTCCGTAACAAGAGTTGCCGAACGTGGAAGAAGGTGGTTTTTGGAAAAGATAGTGCACGAATTATGGAGAATGGAAAAGTGTTTTGTACCGCGGACCCGAAGGGTCGATTATACGAGCTCAATGTAGATGTTATGAAAGTGTCTTCTGCCATGTTTGGAGATTCGGAAAGTCAACTTTCATTATGGCATCGTAGGTTCGGTCACATTGGTAAATCTGGCTTAATGAAACTGATCCGAAATGATATGATCGAAGGGATCGAATGTGCAATCTACTGATAATGTGAGAATCTGTGAACTCAGCATGATGGGTAAACAATCGAAGCTACCTTTCGAAGAATGTTTTAGTGCTCGTTCGTCTCGTCCGTTAGAATTAGTTCACACGGACGTATGTGGCCCGTTCAAGCCGGAGTCTTGGGACGGGAAGAAATTTTTTGTAACTTTTATAGACGATTACACACACTTTACAGCTGTGTACGTGCTAAAAGCAAAAAGTGATGTGATGAGTGCGTTCAAAAAGTATGCCGCGATGGCTACTTCGCATTTTGAGCGGAAGATCGCGAGACTTCGTAATGATAATGGAAGCGAGTACATGAACGAAGAATTGCTGACGTACTGCAGTGAGTCAGGAATCGTAATGGTACCAAAAGTACCCTATAAAGCTTGCTTCAGATATAATTGGAACAAAAACAATTGCCTGTATTTCAGTTATTTATTATTAAATACAAGATCTTTTTTTATAGAAATGTAGCGTTTTCTTCATACTTTTAAGAAAAAATACGAATAAAATTATTCGTCACGGTTTCGAAGGAATTCTAGAATTTTTCCTGTAACACGGCTCATTAGGCGGCGCACACCTTCTTCGTCCATCGTTTTAGCTATCTTATTCCACCAGGTCTTCATCTGATTGATGTCTTTAACAACCTTTCCCTTTGCCTTGAGTCTCCTCTTCATGATTGCCCAGTATTTCTCAATAGGGCGGAACTGGGGGCAGTTGGGTGGGTTAAGGTTTTTCGGAACAACCTGGACCCCTTTCTCTGCATACCATTCTTGAACGACTTTGCTGTAATGACAGCTTGCGAAATCTGGCCAAAACATTACGGGATGGTCGTGGGATCGAATGAACGGCAAAATTCGTTTTTGGAGACACTCTTTTTGGTATAGTTCCACGTCATTGTCTAGTTTGTAACGAAAACTTTCTTTTTTTTGCCACAGCTGCAAATGCCCTGCCAAATCATGAATTTTCGTGCTAATTTGTCGGCAAAAACATATTTAAATTTGGCTGGAACATCCCCCCGAGCCGTTGCCAAGTAAAATTGTTTACCTGCGATTTGCCCGAAGTCAGCCTTGACATAGGTTTCATCGTCCATCAGAAGACACCCGTCGAACTTGGTCAGTCTGTTTGCTAGCTCGATACGACTTGATTCCTTCCCGGAGTCGAGTTCTCCTCACGGTACTATGGGCAGCACCAAATTTTCTGGCCAAATCACGGTCCGACAGATTGGGATTCCTCTTAATCGTCTTCAAAATCTTACCACGCAGTTTCCGGTCGACAGTTCCACTCCGACGATTGAGGCTTCCGAATCGTCGTCAATGTTTCCTTAAACCGTTTGATAAATCGCCATACGGTATTTCTGGGCAATTTCAGCTGTTTAGCTAGCCTAGATGCAGACCACAATGGGTTTTCCAAATAACTGTGCACAATTTTTTCGCTTCTTTCGGCTTCCATGTTGATTGTTTACAAAGTACAGTCGATTTGCGGAATGTCAAAAATATATACGTGAAGCTGACAAAATTCCCGACAAGAACTTCCAAATCCGTCCACCAGGAGCGCCACAATATGAGCAAAAGTTTGTTCCAATTCTAAATGAAGCAAGCCTTACGCCGCAACAAAACGGTGTTGCGGAACGTATGATTAGAACGATACTCGAACGCACGCCTTGCGATACTGGACGAATCAGACATAAATCGAACGTTGTGGTCGGAAGCGGTACAAGCGACGGTTCATGTCGTTAATCGGAGCCCGACGAGTGCACTATCGGCTACGAACACGTCGTATGAAATGTGGTACGGACGGAAGCCAAATGTATCAAGATTGCGAGTGTTCGGAAGTGAGATGTACAGTCATGTCCCGAAAAAAAAAAAACGATCAAAATTGGATGTCAAAAGTCGCTTGTGTTATTTGATCGGTTATGGTTTTCACGGTTATCGTGCGTTGGATCCGGAACAGCGAAAGGTTATAGTTTGTAATGATGTTGTGGTGGAAGAGCTTCCAGTGAAGCAGAATATTCATCCGGAAGTGTACACAAACGATCATTTTGTTTCTGACTGCCTGCCGACCGTCGGTTCCGGGAATAGGAAAATAAATTCAAAGATGCGGAAGATATGAAGGATCAAAGTAACGAAGACTCTGATCAAGAACAAGATCAACACGAAGAATACGAAAGTGCGGAAGAAGAAAGTGAACTTCTGAGAAGAAGTTATCGACAACGCAGGCCTCCAAAACATTTGTTTGAATATGAAGCATGTGTAAGTACATAATAAAAATGGTTTGGATTCCTATCTAATTTTGTACTTTGATAACATTGTGGCATCCAGTTCATTGGACGAGCTGAAACGGTTCAAACATGGCTTGACCCAGGAGTTTAAAATGGACGACATGAATGAACTCAACTATTTCCTTGGTTTGAAAGTGGAGAGAAGCTTGAAAGAAGGTACATTGACAATAAACCAGACCCAGTATGTCAGTGCCTTGTTGAAACGTTTCGGTATGATTGTAGACCAGTGTCCACACCATTGGAAGTCAATCTCAAGTTCAAGAAGCACATGTCAGAATCAGGGTCGCAGCCAGGGATAAGATGCGACTCAAATCTCTTTGAGTGCAGCACGCGCTGCTACGAGACAGCACATAAAATTTCAAAGAGACGTGAAAGTGCTGTCTGTACTCTCGTGCACCCTTGTTGTGGCGTGCGATCAAAGCCACACATCTCATTTCGAATTTGTCTCTTTGGGCGTTAACGATTGCACTCTTCCTTGTCGTTTCTGTGCAAACACAAGTGCAAAAAACAGACACGGCGGCAGGCCCGACTAGTTTGTGAATAAGGATTCTAATAAAATTATCCCTCTATGAACCCATAGCATGTTACTAGCATCAAACATTTTCATTTTGCTACCATTTACCAAAGCATGAGCCAAAGCACAGAGTAAAGCACTGAGTAGAGCACTGTGCATTACTCTTTGTCTCTGAAAGAGAAGTGCATGTGCGACTATCTGGCTCTCGTGCTGCTACGAAATCTCTCGCACATTCGTTTTGTGCGCTCTTCTGAAACAGGAGACGCACACTTGAAATTGGTTGAAGCACTTGCCTATTTTGCACTACTCTGTGTTTTTCGACAATCCCTGGTCGCAGCATCCGTATCCGGGGCTTATCAGGTGTTTGACATACCTCATGCTTACATCGCGTCCCGATATCAGTTCAGCGGTAAATTTTGTCAGTCGTTTCCAAAGCCGAGGAACAGACACTCACTGGACACATTTGAAAAGAGTGTTGCACTACCTACAGTTTGGTTTACAGACGCATTGAGGACACGGAGCACCTAGTTGGATATGCCGATGCTGATTGGGGAAGCAAAATCAATGACCAAAGATCAACATCCAGAAGTTTGTTCCATGGTGTTTGGGAATTCAATACTTTGGACTAAAAGGAAGCAGACATCTTCATCTACAGAGGCTGAGTACGTGTAGCTTAGCAACGTGGCATGTGATGTAATATGGACAAGAAACATCTTGCGGGATCTTGGAATCGATTGTCGCAATCCTACGAAGCTGCTCGAAGACAATCAGTCTTGTGTCCACATTGCCAATGAACCATGAGACCAAGCGTATACCTCAAAACGTTAAAGCACTTGGATAAACGCTCCCACTTTTCCCGTGAGTGTATTCAATCTGGTGAAAAACAAGTACAGTACATACCAACGTAGGAGCAGGATGCTGATATGATCACCAAGAGCTTTCCAAATAACTGTTTCAGGGGAAGCGTTATATTATCATGGAGGATAATTTACCCTATACAGGCATACCTTGATAGTACGTACATCATCTCTCTCACTTCAAATCGAAATTTCATAAAAAATACTGATTGTATCTGAAATCTAATACAACCAAAAGAAAGAGCAGATGTTTGTACTTTCTTTTGGCTATAGTAGATTACAGATACAACCAGTAGTTTTTATGCAATTGCGATTTATACCTGTATTCAATTCTCCGAAGAATCATGAATTCACCAGTGGATGAAGCATTTGGATATCAAATGCATGTTCACCCGAGAATTGAAGGGACAGCAGATGCATTTACGAAAAAATTACCCAAACCTCCGAATGCTATCTCCAATTGAGGGGAAGTGTTAAAAATACTACCAACACTTTTGTGAAGCTATCATGACAATTCCAATATTCAATGCACCTATAAACAGTACAGGCCCAAACGCAATTTTGACGGAAACGGAACAGATAAAAAATAAACATAAAAGTTTGAATAAAAGCTAGCGCTTTTATGACGCACATTCAGTGCGTATACATACATATAGACATAGACACTAGAAATAATGTTATGAATCTCTAATGGATTACGGACTCTTTATATGACTTTGACGAAGGTGAGCCAATAAATATTATGATCATAAAACCAAGAGAAACTTGTGTGTTATTTCTTGCTTGGTTAACGGATAATAATCTCTGATTATTTCTAACAGAAATCAAAATGCGCTCGCTCACCTTTGCTGAAAAATAATTCTCTGTTCAACTACAAATATTAATTCATTTGAATTATTCAAAATAAGTTTGTTTCCTATGATTTTGAAATCATTCGCTTTACTGTTTTACTACCTTTAGAGTTCATCATCTTTCTGCAGAAGTTTTTTTAATTGTTTAGTGACCTTGGACACTTGCTACAGAGCTGATGGAGGGAGGAAGTGACAATTCAGGAAATGTCTATTCAACATAATTGCAATCTGCAGTAATATCTGTTCTAGTCTAAATTGTTGTATGATATTGCCATGATATGACGAGCAATTTGATTGAATCGTTGATAAAAAAATAAATTGAATGCCATGCGGAAAATGATGAAAACTTAGCCCGATTGACCCGACATGACCATTCAAATAATGGTATTCTAAGGAATTATCTTCTCGTTTCGAATAACCGATGTTGTTTGTGTCTGTTGTATTTTTTTCACTGTAAGAACATCGATGACAATACTTTGATGCAATCGACTGAAGCAGTTTAAGAAAAGTAACGCTTTTTGCTGTTGCTGTTGGTTTGTTTTTGAAAGTTCCCTTTGGTTTTGTTACAACCATTTCGAGTTAGTTCGCACAATCCAATTAATAACATGTTATAATAATTATCGAAAAAACATATCATGCAAATAGACCCAAAGGGGTATTACTTCGCCAGCTAATCTATTTCCGTGTATTGTAACCCATGCACTACGCATATGCAAAAATTCAAGTAATCAAGTAAACCAAATGTACAAGGTTTGAAGTACTCTTCCCTCTAACTTATTCTATCTGCTCTGACTGAACAATGGCTTAATACCAAACGCAAATCTTAAGCATCAAGAGGCAAGGTTATTTTTTTTTTCTTCAAAAAAGTGTTACCATCAGAAAGCAAAGGCAGGTTTTACTTTCAAAACCAAATTATTGTGTTCACTATTCTCCAGTTGCCAAGATTGGGCAACTATTTCGATTTTAAACCTGAAAACTGCATTTAAATTCTTAAACAATTATTACGGCGGCTTCAACGTCACAAACTGATCTAACTTCATCTGGTTAATCACTAAATTTGCATTTGAAAAACACGCCACTTCTTGTTGATCATCTTTTAATCTGTAAGGCACTCATAACCCCATTCAGTGTTTTATCCCCAATACGTACCTGCGCATGTCTTATTCGATGTTCCATGAGGTCAGCACCTAATAGTTCTTCGTTGGGATCCATCCTTATTGGTACAATTTTGTTGATAATCCACAATAAAGCAAAAGTGATAGATATACCCCAACATGCCAAACATAAGGCTGATAATGATTGAACACCTAGTAAATACCAGCCACCTCCTTTGAATAATCCAGATCGCCCATTTGTTGTATCCAATGGAATAGGATTGTCCGCAAATAGACCTACTGCCAATACACCTAAAAAGTAAGACAAATTATGAGTAAATAACGTGTGTAGGACTACGTATTTGTTTTCTGTATTGGAGTATAAATTAAGAAAAAAAAAAAACTATTGCGACCGTCACGAAAAGCAGTCAGGTTTTGAGCGTTAATATCTCAGTCGTTTCCCCAAACATTTTCAAATGTTTGCCCCAGTCAATCGGAAATATTTCCACGCGTCGATTACAATATTGAAAAATATTAATTTTCAACATTAGGGTGTTGAAAACAACGCAAATTTAAGGTGATGTCTTATCATTTCGTTTTGCAGAGTAAATTTACTAAATGCCAAGTATTTTCCTATCACAGACTTCAAATGCACTTATGCAGCATTAAACTATATAAAAGGGTACACTTTCACAAAAAGCTGAGCCAGTATTGAATTGACAGCTGACGGTGACTCTGGCGAGCAACTATTGACCAGGTAGTTGATGGATCTATCGCCTTTGGCTAGGCATCGCGTTGCTAGGCGCAGTTGCTCTGCAGTCGGTTGACCAAGCCAGTGGAGAATTTGTAGCCAGCTGGTTGGCGCAACCACGTGCGCAATAACTGTGATCTAGTTGGCAGCCATCTTTCGATAAGGCGGTTGATTGGTATAACCAGCCACCATCATCATCGCTAATGTGTGCAGAAAATGCATTGACTAGCAACATTTGCGTGACCAGTTATTAGTAATTAGAAGATACATGATTTCAATTATTCTCCAACATCTGAGCGATCTGATCTCCAAAATTCAGAGCGCGACTAATGGCGCTATATCAATAAGCCATATGGGACTAGGACTACAGTTAATGCTTTAGTCCCAACCGTTTAAAGAAAAATGGATTATCACCTAACCTTCTTAGACTAGATGCGCCCAATGACCATATTTAAATTAATTTTTAATCTGTACCCCAAACAGGGCATTCTGTTTAAATATTCTATCCGACAATTCATTTCCTTTTTCATTTGATATCTACTGAAGGCTACGAGGGTTCCGGTGTCTTCTTATGGTAAATACCAAATCCTCCCGATCTCCAATGGTTATGGACGTGGCCAGGTGAGCGATTGAGGAGTGGCTTCGTGGAGATTATTGCCTGAAGAAACGAATTCATAACTGATAATGCTTCATGGAGACATGCAATGTTTTCAACGAATTATTCCTCATCGTTGCTCCATGCACGAGGTGTGCAAACGTAACATAGCTTATAGATGTGAATGGGCTATACGACAGGTCTAAAGAATATGGATAACACATGGACCATTTAATATCCGTCGTTTCAGATTTGGATTGGAATATATCTAACACACCGTTCATAATTCTTGTCAATTGGAAGCCAGCAGTGGCGAAAAAAGTTTCGGCTTTTCCTTCGCCGCGTACCTTTTATCTTTTGTACAATTTCAAAAACGACTCGGAAAATATAAACGGTCTCTATATGATTCCAAAGCGCCAATATAAAGTAAGGTTATGCTAAGAGCAGCATGCCAAATAGAACTTGTACTAATGGCGACCATTACGAAATATTGAAATACATGATTATAACATTCATTACACATCGCTAAGTAGTCCTACGTCACCTTTGCGAACAACCTCATTGGGCTGTTCCTTGTAGTTTTTTAAATTTCTTGAAGAAACTTGGTGCGATAGAGTACGTAACCCAGTACTCTACTCGGGATGTAATGTCAGCCTAGACGCTTGATTTGGCCTGTGTATCAAATATGGTATAAACCCAGTTTCAATTGACAAAATCATGTTGACATCATGGAGATATATATTTTTTTAATCGTTTCAAAATTCCTGAATGATTTTAATCATTCGGGTGAGTGAGATTTTAGATATTCTAATTTTGTTTTGCTGTCTTAACTTCAACGGGTAACCTATACAGGTAATATTCAAAACTGTTAAAGAAAAAACAACCATCGGTTAAATATTGGCGCTCAACATAGAAAAGAGAAAACCGTACAGCCAATTATGGGGACACACCATATTTCATCTTGGTCTTGTTAATGTTTTTGATGCAAGTGTTTGAGTATTTGGCTGGACAGTTTTCAATTGGCCTAAGTAAGAAAATCAATGTTTCGGGAATTCTAATATTTTGATAGTCGAATTCAACATTCTTCATAACTAATTTTAGCTCGATGTTGGGTCATTATTGACCGACCATAAGTTATTGTAGTCAGTTCTCTGTTTAATGAAGTTGAATATTATTCCATTCCGTGAATCTTCTCAAACTTGACGTTTGGAAAATCCTTATCTTGTTGAATTTAATGAAACTGTCCCTTTAAAGAATTTAAAGAAACTGTGTAGTTTCCTGTCTGTCAACAATGAGTTGGCTGCAGTAGCAGGTTCATTTAAAAAATATATCTGTGTAACTCAAGTTAATATTCATGAAATGGAACCTAAGTCCTCTTATACCGTCGTACGTGAGTATTTAGGGGCTTTTTGTTTTTTCTTGATTTCTGACTGATATACTGCCGTTCTACGCATAGCTGTCCCATGTTGCTTTTAGTCAAATTGCAGCTTTTTCAATATATGCTTAATTTTTTAACTATACTATTGGATACAAACAAAAAAATATATGCTTTGTTCTGAACTAATATAAAAAAACATCAAGTTAGATTGTCCCATGTTAAAATTAAGGCATAAAAGTCCCACTACGACTTTTCGAAAAAAAAAATTGATTTAAGTTTACACCATTCTTTGTAGGAACAACTCGACACTCAACATTGATAAGGGGCTTATATGCAAACGTACAAAAATAATCTTATTGTTTGTAATACCACAGATTCCATCGAAAATCAGCGACATCTTCAAATGCCAATCATAAATTTTTGGGTTTTGCCACGAATATTACCAGCACTACACAATTGTGATGCAAAACATAAAACGCTTTTTTCTCAACTACAACTTTTTCAACATGGGACGGGGTTGCATCTAATTTGGTTGAGGGTACGCGGAGTTGCAGATAGGTTGGGAAGGAGTTTTTCAACATAAGAAGTGTCAGGCAATAGGGTGGGGGACTACATTTTACGGAGGTGGCCATGTCTCGGTTGTTTATTGGCCGATTCACGATTTGTAACCACTGACACACTTGTTGTGAGTTCTAGTTTCTGGGAAAAATGTAATATTTCCGATTTTCAAGTAACATAGAAGGTAACGAGCTGCAGAAAGTTGGCACATTTGACATAGCCTCCGGGTATCCGTGATATCTCCGGTGCCCGTAAGTCAAATCAAATTTTAAACATGCTTAAACTAGAATGGATTCCCCGTCGAACGCTTCTAGTTTCGTCAAAATCGGTTGATTATTCACCGAACTGTATCACTTTGTCGATGCCTTGTTGCTAACTGCTTTGATATCGGTTATAGGGCATTATTTTAATATCGGTTATCTGTTGTTTTGCGGGGCGAGTGATAATGTAAGCACGGAAAAAAACCAATAAACTGAATCTTCTCGGTGAGATCTGGTGCTTCGCCGGGTGTGGTGGGCCGGTGGTGGGTATTATCATTAGTTGTGATCTAAAGTATTCATTTGCCATACTCGCCCGGTCGCCATGCCTTGGAACGGGTGTACCACTGTCCCATTGTGTGATTGGCTGCAATATTTTCCTTACTGTGGATATAGATCGATCCAAATTGGCTATCTTGCGTTAATATAAACTTCCTTGTTTTCCTAGTGAGGAACCACCAACACACTTTGTTAGTGGTTTATATTTCACTAGACAGGTAAGACAATAACTCTTAGTATCTTTTCAGATAAATGGCTAAGCTCTTGAAACATCCGGGGGACTACAAGGATTTCCCAGACAACCAAAATGCACGTATATTGAAAGTTGTTTTTATGATATACACAAATATATGTAAGTGAACAAATCGTATAGAATGCAAAAATATGGCTTCTACGTGCAAAAGGGGAGGCCATATACGTGCAAATTCCATTGTTTTCTTAAACGAGTGGATTTGATATCGTATGCGATTTAATTTGTAATAACAAATTCGATTTAAAAAGCTCAGCGGTGATTATCCGATTTAGTTTGTAACGCAGTACGATGAATCAATGACACATCGTATATAAGTCGAAAATTTGCACTCCTAACGATTTAACTTAAACATCATACGATAAAGGCCACAATTAATTGCGATTTTGACTGAAAATATAAGAATATGCGATACTATTTGTGCACTGTTATACGACTTGTGGTTGCCTGGGTTCGCTTATATCTTTGTTCTTAATTTTGTTTCTTTTCAGGCATCAAATAATTTATTTCTACCAAATTTTGAAGACAATATCTAATGTTCTTATTTTGTTTTGTTTTGTTTTTCGTTATGCTTGTCTCTTTTCAGTCACAACTCCTTCTCTCTAAATTTTCCCTATCAATCTCCTCCTATCCCTAACCAATGCACGGAAGCTAATGGGACAACGGGGCCCGTTAATGAAAGTGGCGGAATGCTATACGGAATAGTATGCACAAACGCTTAGGCTAAGTAGGTTCGCACTCAGCTTGAGTGCAGATCGGCGGGTAGTTGCCTGCCAGGGTGGGGATTGATCAATAACAATAACAATAGGGGAATGGATATGAAGATAAAAATAAGTATATAAACATAAATTACAGTATTATAGACTCAATAGAATAAAATTATTTTGATATTCTCCATTCATAGCGAGCAAAATAATAGCTAAATATTATTTAACACATTAGAAACACTCAAAAGGCATAATGGCAAAGACCCACTCTGAACATCGAAGTGAACTCAACTCTATTCCTGCATTCATCGCTTGGCATCCGTTTGTATGTAGAAGTACGGATCAAAACATGTTGCTCTTCCCCCATGTTGCTTTTTACATAAAAAAATGCTAATTTGCAATAATATATATATATATATATATATATATATATATATATATATATATATATATATATATATATATATATATATATATATATATATATATATATATATATATATATATATGGGCTGCAAAATGGTGAGTCGACAACTGTGATGGAGCGTGCGTCCCACAACATAGCTCTGGTCCTCACAAGTTCCTACCTCATGCTTCCACGGGTCAACAGATGACAAAGACCGCCAGCTAAGGGTTGCGTACTTAGCTGGTAGTGCAGCCTGGGCACTGTTGTCCTTCTGACTTCAGCTAGATTGAGGAGGTGCGTGCCGAGCGTCTGTCCACCAAAGAGGTGCGGCTCACACAGCGACTGAGTAAGAAACGCTGTATCTCGTCAGCTATACCTTAGGAGACAGTCCCACCAACGCAATGTAGCCAGCGCGGTAAGATAGCATGCTGAAGTCTTACCCTACCACAAAAAAATGTAAGTATTCTTTATTTTGTGAGATTTTTCCTCATTTTATTGCCCACAACTATTTTATAAGGAACAGTTGAAATTTGCAATATCCCAGTACATCTACTAGTGCAAATAAAAACAAAAATAAATGTGTTAATTGAATCTAAAGTTCAGTATAGCCGTGAAATTTTCTTTTTGTCTTAACTTTTTATAAATCATTTATGCTAAAAATGTCTACTGTTCCTTTGACAACTATATAACGGGGATTCCCTGGGGGGTAGCCTAAGGCTGCCGAAGGATTTGTTGACTGGACAAGGGTTCGCGGAGTCGCCAGTCCCTTGTCATGCGAAGACACGCGGCCTTCTGGCCGTAGTCTTCCGAAGGTCCTCACTGAGATCGGCTGACCCTGCTACAAGAAACCATCACGTAGGCTATTCTCTCAGAACAACCTGCTGAGAATAGTCCTGCAGCCATAGGTAATCCTTGCACTGATGGTGGGTTCTTATTACACATCACATCACATCACTACAACTTTTTCAACATGGGACAGTTATGCGTAGAACTGCAACCTACAGACATACCTGCAGGTATCAATTTCAGTCGGCACCGTTGGAATTTTTGGAGACGAAAAATCTCTGATCAAGTCTTCCTTCCGAAGGGAAGTTCGAAAAGGAACTTCGGAAAGGAAGTACGACGAATTTCGAACGAGACCATGAATTGACCAATGGGCATCCGATACCTAATATGGGCTAAAATCTTTCTGATTCTGATTTCTGATGAACTATGCAATTCTGCAAATTTTGGTTTGTCGCAAGACTTGCTTCCATCGAAACCATACATTTCCCCATTAGACATAAACATTTTGGACATTTTGATCCCCTACACACTTAGATTTTATTTTTACAGAAATCTGTAAAATTTACCAAATTATCAAGAGCTGAACGTTCGGTAATCCGATTTAGCGAATTTCAGTGAAATTTTACAGTTATCTGGAAACAGTTTACCGGATTTCAGTCAAATTTTACAAAATCCGTTAAAGTGGATTACCAAACGTTCAGCTGTTGAGAATTCGGTAAAATTTTACAGGTTTCTGTAAAAAAATCTGAGTGTGTATGCTTATGCGATTTCAAATTTGGTCCTTATCAGTTTCCCAAAATTTGAACTCATTACGATTGCACAACCGGATTGAAATTTGTTTGGGAATTACTAGGAAACCTTAAACTCTTTCTTTCGCACTAGCAACTCACAAACTCAATCTGCTGTTAAAGTCTTCAGCTTATAAGTGACAGTATCCTTTGCAACAATCAAATATATACACGCAAAAAAAACCGCGATAGAAACTACCATTCCGAGGGTTAAATTAAGCGCAAGCACCAACAATTTTCAGCTGACTATAAATGCATTCGATTTTACCATGCCTGCAATTAGATAAACCATGGTGCGGTTGATATCAATATGAGGTCTGTCAAATATACCACAAACGTTGACGGTTTTACCATAAACATAGTAAATTTGACTGAAATTTCATGGTAGTTTTAAAGATAGGCGTAGTCGGGTAAAATGGTAGTTACTACTACAAGATTTTTTCCCGTGTATTAGCACTAAAAACTGTTAATCATTCTTGTTCAGGTCTTATAGTTTAGCTGAATGATCTGGGGAGCAGGTAACATTGGTGCATCTCATAGGTGGAATAGGCCAAACAGTTATTGCTACTATTTGGTGCTGCTAGCTGAGCAGCTGATTGGTACTGCAAAAGCTAATAAATTTATTAATTAGTCATTATTTTTTTATTTGACCATTGACTCAAAAACAATCTTCGAAAAAATTCCTTATAACAATATCTATAGAAAATTATGTCAGTAAGATTTAGAAAAAGGCTACCCGACCAGGAAAAAATAACATATGAATACCTGATTTTTATCTTGATATCTGAAATCGGTATTCGTGAGCATAGCACAAGAGGTAAAATACCTAAGCAAAATATTTGAGAGTTTTAAGCAAAATATTTCTCGAACAACAAAAAAAAAATTTGGGATTCCTGGGAAGACCTAAAGGTACTATTTTGATCTTGTAAAGGGTGTCCACAGTTAAATTACATCACTTTAAACTCGTCCTTAAAAACAAGACTCTCCACCGATTGTCATGAATTATTCAGGGAATAAAATACAATGTATAATCTTGGTTTAGGTATTTTTATTTCACCGTATTTCTTTACCAACTCCAAAAGCCCGAACTTTCATCCTAATACCACGCATTAGGTTTTGTACAACACTTGAACCGATTTTTTCCGCTTTCAACCATGACTTCAACATTTTCTGTTCTATAGTGACAACTTTAGGATGCTTACGAAGTTCGTGATTAATTATAGCCCAAAATTTTTCAATTGACCGCAACTCTGGACAGTTTGGGGGATTAAAATCCTTGGGCGCGAAATTGACACCACTCCAGAACATCCTTGGAGTAATGACAAGAGGCTAGGTCCGGCCAAAAAATTGTAGGGACTTTGTGTGTTTTGAGAAACGGAAGCAGTCGTTTTTTCAGGTATTCATTCATGTATATTTGACCATTTACAGTTGAAGTTGTCACGAAAGGCTTGCTCCGTTTACCACACGAACAAATCCCCTGCCAAATCATGAATTTCTTTGGGAACATAGGCGCTTGCTGTTTCCTGAGAGACTCTGGAACATTGAACTAGTCTTTCGCAGTCACATACTGGGTACCGGGAATTTGTTTAAAGTCCGCTTTTACGTGTGTTTCATCGTCCATGATGCAGTAGTGTGGTTTCGTCAACATTCGTGTGTACAGCTTACGCGCACGTGTTTTAGCAGTTTGGAGCTGTCTGAACTTTGAATGAACGGAGTCCGGCTCGTTTCTTGGCTTTCTGCACAAAACTTTTGGTCAAGTGCAGTTTTTTCGCGACATCCCGAACGGAACAGTTGGATTTGCGTTTAAAGGCAGCAACAACTCGCTTGTGATCCTTCACACAGTACGGAACACTTGTTCTACCACTCACCTTCTTCGACGTTTCTTCGACAGTTAAACGTTTCCCGAAAGGTTTTATTACACGAGACACTGTAGACTGGTGAATTTTCAACATCTTTCCGATGGCTCGGTGCGAAAGAAGTGGGTTGTCGAGGTGCGTGTGCAAAATGTTCTCGCGCACTTGCAGTTCCTTCAACTCCATTCTCGAAACTACGACACATTTCACAATGAAACTCACGCAATGTAAACAGTACACGCTGAGGTCATTTCATCTAAATTTTGTTGAAATCAACCCAAAGGGCGAAATGTTACAGCTTATTGAAAGTGATGCAATTTAACTTTGGACACCCTTTATTACCTCAATTTGCTTATAGCACAACATTGTGGGGACATTTTGATGGTATTATCTCCAAGTATTTAACCTCTTATTATGTGCTCTTGAATACCAAGACCAGTTATCAAGATATTCGTTCATGCTCGGGTAGTAACTGTAAAGCAAAAGTTTCCTTTCTCCATAGTAATTTCCATGTAATCTTAAATTGGCCTAAAGTATCAGTTTGTTTTTCAAATATGCTGAAATTCAAGAGCCTTTTCATCACACGATTCGGAATCGTCTAAGCATAGGGGAGCGGAAAATTTAAAATTTTTGCATAAGTTTAGTCCCTTTTTAACGTATGGCTTTTTACCTTTGGTATGGTCTATGTACTCTCGGTACATGGACCATTTAGTATTTCTCGGTCGAATGATCCTTAAATTAACTATCTTGGTCGTCTATGCCTTTTACGCCCCTCTTGTCCATTTCTATGGGATTGTGGTTCCTCCAACTGGTTCATTTTGAAGGCTTTGCTCAATCAATGTTAATTCAGATCCATCGTCGATTGAAGCATAAGTTTCTACATTTTTTGTTTAGTTACTGAAAGAGTTACCGGAGCAATACCGAATAGGTTCTAAGGCTGTCCTTGATGAATATCACAATAGGTGCTGGTATTGAGGATATTTGAAAAAGAAGTTTGCTTGGAGAGTTAGTTCGTTGGTTTTGTGCTGACCTTCGCTGTAAACATCTGTTGTTTGATGCATTAATTATTCCGTCGGCATAACCCGTTGTGTTTTCACCTCCAGTGTTCATTTAAAAAACTACCTTATTTCCTATTAAATAGATCGATGTGCGCTCGTTAGCAATTTTGACACCGTAATAGCATCCTCAAGCATGGAACGCAACCATGCACTTTAGTTTGGAAATGGCTTGTTCCGAGCTAATTTTATCCAATACAACTTCAATGCAGATTTATGCGGTTGGAACTAGATTCTCAACAGTAAGAGTTTTGACAACCTATGTATCCAACCTTTCCTTGGTAGGAAATGCTTATCCAGCCAACCAAAATGTACACGCTCAAAATTCTCTCTCTTTCTTTCGAATTACTATCCCTTTATTTCACACGGAAAAGTTACTCCATTTTCGTAAAAAGTGGATCTACTCAATTTTTGACTAGATCCACCTTTTACGAAAATTGAGTAACTTTTCCGTGTGAAAAAAAGGGATAGTAATACGAAAGAAAGAGATAGAGTTTTGAGCGTGTATGTATGTTGACAAATATCACGGTGATATCAATCACGAAAACACGTGATATACAAACATATCAAGGCTTGTTTTTCATTCGGGCGAATCTAACATTGCGAGATTCTCTCCGGGCTCACTTCTTTCATTCATTACAGCGCCATTAAAACACTTTCGAGGCATTCTTTAGTACAGATTAGTTTCGACACAACAGTGCTGGCTAGCATACTCTACAAATAGTAGAATGAAAAACGTAAAGGTGATTGGAATATGAGTGAAAGAGAAAATAGCCAAATAGAGTCTCTCAATGTTAGATTCGCCCTAATTAAAAAAAAACCATAGGTATATGTTACAAATAAATCATACAGAATGCAAAATTATGGCTTATAGCCAATTTCATTGTTTTTTTTTTCAAACGATTTGATTTTATATCGTATGTGATTTAATTTGTAATACAATAATTCCATAGAAACAAGGTTCACGATCTTTCAGAATTTCATAATAATTGGTAGTTTTGTTCCTTATCGAAAAATATTAGAGCCTTATTTTTAAATTGTGTCAAAAAGTTGACTTATTTTAGAGATGCTTTTTTTCAAGAATTCATAAGATTTGAATCACTAGACCGATTCTAATAACTTCTAATTCGCAGATGGAAGGTAATTAGGTATAATTTTTTCAAAATTATATCAAAAATTACCTCAATTGCGATATTATTTATGCAAACATTGATTATATTAGTTTTTCATGGTTTTCATGGTCTTGGGACCAGAGAGTACCCATGTTTTTAAAGTTGGGACTTTTTACATAACATATAAAAAAAGAAGTGTATGCTTTCCTTGATGGAAATCATCAGATCGAGATCAGTGAAGGTCTAATTATTTTCCGACAGTCTACAGTGAGTTTGCTAACCCTATTTTTAACAAACCACCAGACGGAAATCCTAATGTGTATTGCTTACTGTTCATTTCCTGTAATTAGAGCGTTTCGTTGGAAGGAGAATCTCTATCCTTTCCGTGGATTTCGTGTAAGTGCTTCTGATTGCCCCGTTTTGGCTCTTCATACAACGAAATAGTTAGGATTACAGGTAGGTACAGTTTCATCTTGCCATTAGGAGGAACTGTACGCCATGGAAAGTCCTGCACTGGTGGTGGCTTCCTACATCACATCACATCATATCACTATACTGCCACGCGCTTCTATTATTCAAAGTCACTTAGCACTCATGCGTCCCCATCAATCTAAAGTTATTCTAATAAGTTAATTCAGCTTTTTGAGAGCTAAGGGATGATTTAACCACCCTCCTTCCCTTGTGGTGCACTGTCCACGCATTTTTTTTTATATTAAAGAGAAGCATATGTTCTGGACCTTACCCTCCCCCCCTGTTATCCACCCAAAAATACCAGGTGGCTTATAAACAGTTCGCAATGTATAAATATAAGTGTTGTAGAATTATATCTAAATATCCAATGCGCTTGCATTCATAAAAAGAAATATATAATGGAAAACATTAGTTGTACACTAAAAAGCATCCCGAAGAAGTACAAGTGTGGAACATATACACGGTGTTCAATAAGTTCGAATACAAGTTTTCATCATTGCGTAGGTATGCGCCATGTACATATTCTGCATTGGTATTGGTGTCAGCTTTAGCTTCATTCATACGCTACCGAATGTGCGCGGTGTTGACACTCTGTTAGTTGTTGTTCGTTTGTTACGCGCGATGAAAGAGTATCGGGACTTCGTAATTAAGCGTTTTTTGAACGGTGAGCGACCCGGCGATATATTCCGGCTGCTGAAATCGCATGGGGTCAAGCGGAACTTTGTCTACACGACCATCAGGCGATACCGGGAGACGTCCTCGACCAATGACCGTGCGAGATCCGGTCGGCCGCGTTCAGCGAGGACGCCACGGGTCATCAAGATCGTGAGGGAGCGAATTCGGCGCAAAAAGAACCGCTCAATCCGGAAAACGGCTGCAGATCTCAACGTTTCCATTGGAACCGCTCACACCATACTCACCAAGGACCTTGGTTTCAGGCCTTACAAAAAACGTAAGGTCCATGGCGTTTCGGAGGCTACCAGCAAAAAGCGGTTGGATCGAGCTAAGAGGATCCTCTCTCGGCACGCTGGTCAGGAGTTTGTTTTTTCGGACGAGAAACTGTTCGTGCTGCAGCAGCCGCACAGATGTGCAAAATGACCGGGTGTGGGCACCATCGAGGGACAGCATTCCTGAATCCAATATAAACATCCCTCGGTTCCAAAGTGCCGCGTCGGTGATGGTTTGGAGGGCAGTATGCAAACGTGGTAAGCTACCCTTGGTGTTTATTGAAAAAACGTCAAAATCAACGCGGCGTACTACAAAACTGAGGTTTTGGAAAAGGTTGTTGCCCCCAGTCTCCGGAAGCCTCTACGGCGATGAGCACTACGTGTTCCAGCAGGACGGTGCACCAGCCCATACGGCAAATGTGGTTCAAGCCTGGTGTCGGGACAATTTAACCGACTTTCTGGACAAAACATTGTGGCCTCCCAGCTCCCCGGACTTGAATCCTCTCGACTTTTTTGTTTGGTCCTATATGATGGTGAAGCTGAACGAATACAAGGTCAGCACTTTGGATCATTTCAAGACGGTAATTCTCAAAATCTGGGACGAAATGCCCATTCAGTCCGTGCGTGCCGCCTGCGACGCGTTCGAGAAACGTTTGAAGCTCGTTAAGGAGTACAAAGGGGGTCATTCCAAGAGAAATGTTGTAAACGTTCCTTGTAAACATAGCTTTCAATAACATAAATCCAAAAAATAAAAACATGTTTTCATTTTTTTAACAAATTTTGAAAGTGTATCCGAACTTATTGAACACCGTGTATATACATATATATATATATATATATATATATATATATATATATATATATATATATATATATATATATATATATATATATATATATGTATATATATGTACATATATATGTATATATATATATATATATATATATATATATATTTATATATATATATATATATATATATATATATATATATATATATATATATATATATATATATATATATATATATATATATATATATATACATATATATATATATATATATATATATATATATATATATATATATATATATATATATATATATATATATATATATATATATATATATATATATATATATATATATATATATATATATATATATATATATATATATATATATATATATATATATATATATATGTTCCACACTTGTACTTCTTCGGGATGCTTTTTAGTGTACAACTAATTTAACAACTAATGCAAAAAATTTAACTCAAAAACGGATCGATGAACATTTGAGATTTTTTCATATGCTATGTAAAAATGTTTGAATTTTCATAAAAAAATATAAAAATAAATAGTCGTTGTGGTCCAACATTTTGAAAATCATAAAAAACAAATATATAGACCGTTTTAGCAAATTTTAAAATATTAATTATTTTAACCAATATTTTTAATAAAAACCAAATGTGATAATCTTTCTATTTATAAATAAAATACAAAAAATCGATCGAGCGGTTCAGAGGTTATGATTTTTTTTAAATAATAAATTTTGAAAAATTTCGATTTTTCTGGTAACCCTATATCGAACATGGTCACCCTAATAAAAAAAATAACAAAATACGGGTCTTATTATTTTCGATGAAGAACATACCAAGCGATTTTGAGCAAAATCGGCCAACTTTTTTTTCAACTCTATTCTTTTCCCGTGGAATCGCTGTATATACATATATATATATATATATATATATATATATATATATATATATATATATATATATATATATATATATATATATATGTGCTATTAAACTCAAACTTGATTTGCTACCAGGCAAAATGATCATCAACTAATGGAATACGTTATGCACAATTAGTTTTGTCAGGTGAATAAACATTTAGTCACGAATACGCAGAATTTTCTTATCTCAGCATATGAGGAAACTGAAAATTTATTATTTATTTGCGATACACTACAAACATCCCGCTACCCTATTTAATATTCCTTGGATAAAACAATACTTAAAAGTTGATTGATACAATATTACATTATTTTCAGCATTGCGCACCGAAAAAAAAACCATAAGGAAAACGAAGTTATCTTATCTATTACAGTATATACACTTCTACAAACCCCAAATTCCAGCAACTCCATGTACAGAGCTTGCTCCAACTGGATCATCAACACCCATTTTATCGAATAGTGGCATACTTAAGCAGCAAAGGGCGGACCCAATTACTCCTATGATGATTGCCTCCCAGGCATGATAAAGAAAACAACCAGCAGTTACCGATACAAGCGACGCCAAAATACCATTGATCAGATCAACGATGTCCATTCGACCTTCGTTTCGAAACATAGAATAACTAATAGGAAGAAAAAAATAGTCATATGGTTTTTTGTTTTGAATATGAAATCTTTCTTACAGTATACTGAAGCTTCCTCCACCGAAAGAACCCATCATTGTCATCACAGCTGCACGCGCGGCATAAACCCACTTGGCACCGCTTACTCCGTAAGTGCTGCCTGAATTGAACGCCAACCATCCCCACCACAACACAAACAATCCCATACAGGCATTGACGGGATTGCCTAGTGGCAGAGGATCCGTTCCCTTTGCATAGCGTCCTAATCGTGGTCCAAGCATCACGGCAGAAGCAAATGCTGATGACCCTCCAATAAGATGTACGGGTCCACTTCCAGCGATGTCTACTACTCCTAGCTTACCGAGAAAACCATGCTCACCCCATACCCAGCCTGCTGGAATGCAGTAAACTATTGTATTCAAAAACGAAAAAACACAATATGCTTTAAAGTTGCACCTGAAAATAGAATAGATTTATGGTATATTTTGTAAATAACTTTACAGTATGATGTTAATGATGATATGAATAGTAGGTACTAAACAAACCAAACATATTTAAGATTTTCTTCGCACATTTAAGATTAAGATTAAAAACGTGTAGCTACCAAGTCATTTATTGATGAATTTCAAGTCTTAAAGGCCGACAAGATCTGGAACATCATCAAAAGTGACCAATCCCCAAAACTGATCCTGGAGCTCTGCGATTTTTTTTTTAAATCAATTGAAATTGTGATCTATTAATGAAATGAAAGGTGTTATATAAACGTGGGCTTGAGTGACTTTTGAGAGGTTCGGAGCAGCCGTGACAAATCAAAGTGATCCTAGAGCTTTATATTTTTACCTATACAATCAAACTTTTGAAACTATTATGTATACATAAAATTTGGGTTCTGGCTCATGGATTCTTCCGATCAGCCTTTAAGCATTTTGCTATGAGGTACTAGATGGTTACCGATTGATTACCTGTCGATCAGCCAAGTTTAGAAGACGTCTGTATTGAGTTATCAATAATATTCCGCTCACTGTATAACAAAACATTGCCGTTGGTTGAGCGGATAATGAAATCATAGGAGTGCCCCGAGTGTTACGAAATTGATCAGCAACAGATTTCCAAAATCTATAAAATAATAAATTTTCCAGAGGAATTTCCAAACCATGGTTCAAGCCCAGTCGTTTGGCTACTCTAAAGAAGTGTACCAAAATTAATGTTTGAAGAAAATATTGATACGATTTCTTCAAACATATCATGCCGATGGAAATTACGTGTTCTGGTCGGATAAAGCGTCGTCGTATTATGCGAAAAAAACACACACCTTCTTGGAAAGTATCCCGTATGTACCAAAAAACCGCAATCCAACAAATTTGCCCCATTGTCACCCGATTGAAGATTTCTTTCGAAATTTGAGTTTGCTGGTGTAGAAAAAACAACTGAAGCGCCAAAGACTGTAATCAACTGATTAATAGAATCAAAAGATTCATGCACCAAATCGATAGAGAAGCTGTACAACGCTCCTGTTCATACACCAGGACGAAGTTTCGTCGAACAGCTGATGACGGATCGTATTCAAATGTTAATTGTTTTAAGGTAAAGAGACGTGCCTTCAAAATAAATCAATCAGTTTACCTTTCTATAGACCAGCTATTGCAAATCATGCACGAATATGGATTTCCGGAAAATTGACGCGGTTGATCAAAGCAACGATAGATCGAGTGATGTGTGTCGTCCGAGTATCAGGGACGCTCTCGAGTCCCTTTGAATTTCGGAAAGGGTTACGGCAAGGTGATGGATTGTCGTGTTTGTTGTTTAACATTGCACTCTTTCCAACTATTTGGCTTCGCCGATGACGTTGATATCGCAGCACGTAACTTTGAGACGATGGCGGAAACGTACATCAGACTTAAGGCTGAAGCTGGTAGGATTGGGCTTGTGATTAATGCGCTGAAAACAAAATACATGAAGGGAAGCGGCTCACGAGAAGACAATGGTAGCCTCCTTGCACGAGTTCAGATCGACGATGATGAAATCGAGGTAGTAGACGAATTCGTGTATCTGGGCTCATTGGTGACCGCCGATTACGACACCAGCAGAAAAATAAAAAGGCGCATTATGGCTGGCAATCGTGCCTACTTTGGACTCCGAAGGACGCTAAGATGATGATGATGATGGTTCCGCCCTTACCCCTACAAAGGTTTGAGCTAGACGATTTTATCTCTAAGATAATTAATTTGGTAACAATTCAAACCAGTTATGCAAAAAAACGAACTGATTTCATCTACAGATATAAATTTCTTCAAAAGTATCCATTTGCTTCACAGCGACATAATTGTGAAAAGCTTTGATGTTAACCACAAAAGTTCGCAAGTATTCCCAGCGATCAGGAAATTCTGTTGCAATTCAGATCACAGAATCCAGTTAAAGGACATTATCAAAAGACAAGCCAATATCCAATCCTGCCCGCTACAGAGTCAGAGGTTCCAACACTAATGGAACCGCCACCTTAGTTTTGGGCTGACCAAGGATATCCCCAATCAGGGAGATTGAGAAAATTTCCAAACCGAAAAAATCCTCGACCGGCCCTAGTCAAACTTTTACTTTCAACCACAAAAGAATTGACGAAGAATTCCCCGACATTCAGCCAGACAACTCGCTACTATTTCATAGTACCATCTAAAGCATCAAAGGCCAATTTTTTTTAACGAATTTAAAAAGAAGTCCATCATATCTGTATACCGCGCGCGAGGCTCAAACAATTGTAGACTACTTTCTTTATTTTTTTTTATTTTTTTAAACTAACACAACATTATACAAATTTCCATCATCATCATTGTGACGAACAAAATAGTGAATATTGTAGTATTGTAAATGTGAAAAAATAAAATTGAAAAAAATAAAATAGCCAACTCATTATAATCCGTTTGTAAAGAACTTCGTCAGATACATTCTTCATTTTTAAAAAAAAAAAAGCAACATAAATGTACAAGAAATGGTCTACACAAAATAATCCGTTTTATAATAATAAAACATCGTCAGGTACAATCTTCATAAATATTGAAAAAAAAAATTTACGCTTGCTGCTCAGAATACAGTTTTAACGTGTGAAATACATAGTCTTTTAAATTCTGAAAGTGTTGGTGCACGTTTAATGTGTCTTGGCATCGAATTGAAAACATTTATTCCTTTAAAATATAATGAGTTTTGTGAAGCACATGTCAAGAAATTCGTTGTTCTTATTTCATCCGCGTTTCTAGTATTATATCTATGAAAATCACTTCCTCTTTCAATTCGATCACACAAATATCGAGGAAGCAAACCATTTACTACTTTGAAAATGAACACCATAGTTAAATACACAATTCTTTGCTTCACTGATAGCCATTGTAAAACGTCTAACATAAAAGTCGAGGAAGTGAATCTGTTACATCTTAAAATCAAGCGCATTATTTTATTCTGCAAACGCTGTAACCTCAATATTTGTGTTTGGTTGGCCAAGAACAAAATGGAAGGGCAAAACTCTAAATGAGGGGAGATGATTGATTTGTATAGCTGTATTTTACTGCAAGTAGTTAAAGCGTTTTTTAATCGACATAGATTTCCATACTTCTTGGCAATTTTCTTGATGACATTGTCAATGTGAGCGTTGACTGTTATAATATTGTTTACTTTATTTGCTTACCATATCAATCAGGCTAAGACCGGGGTGGCTTCTGTTGTACACAGAAAATTCTTCATTCTAGTTGGTCCATCGGCACTTCACCAAGCTCGCAGTCTGCGATGGTCCGCAGACCGCCTCTTACTTGATCGATCCACCTTGCTCGTTGCCCGTCTCTTCTTATTACAACAAGCCCAGCCCAACCGATTTTAGCGATGAGAGCGATAGGAGGTTCTCCAAGCAACTGGTACAATTAGTGGATCATTCTCCTCCTCCACATTCCGTCATTCGTTGGCGTTGGCTTTCTACGAGCATTTTTTATGTATCGTGGCCGTGCAGGAATACTTTGTTCGATCTTAGCGCCGTTAGTAGTCCACGGCACGATTATGGAAGATTGCCTTCATAATGCGCCTTTGTATCTTTATGCTGGTGTCGTTATCAGCGATCATCAATGAAACCAGAAACTTAAATTTATCTACCGCCTCGTGTGCGTCACCATAAATCTGAATTTGTGATCGAAGCTTATCATGTCTCATAAGCTCCTTCCACCATGTATTTCATCTTTAACGCATTAATGATAAGCCCAATCTTTCTGGTTTTATCAATTATCTCAAAGTTGCGTTCTACGATATCAACGTCGTCGGTGAAACCAAAATGTTGGAAGGACTTCCTAAATATCGTATCACTCGTTTCTTTCCCTGCTCTTTGAATCACACCCTCAAATGCCTTGCCGTAACCCTATCTGAGATAAGAAAGGTCTCGAGAGTGTCCCTGAGACTTGGACGACTTACTTCACTCAATCTATCGTTGCTTTGACCAACCGCGTCAGTTTGTCTAGTAATCCATGTTCATGCATAATCTGCCAAAGCTGATCTCGATTGATTTTGTCGATATTTGAAATCGATGACTAGATGATATGTGCGCCGGAACCCATGTATTCCGCCTGATACTGCCCGATGAACTCCTTTGTAATTGGTGAAAGACGGTGGCATAGCATTTGGGAGAGCAACTTGTACGTGGCGCTCAGTAGCGCGATTGCACAATACTTGCAGCAATCTGGCATGTTAGCCTTTTTTATAGACATACATACATACTTTTTTATAGGCATAGACATACGATACCTTTTATTTCTTAACTTAACTCTTCCTCCTAAATCTTGGTAATTACTCAGCACAGTGCTTTAGTCAGTGCTTAACCAACGTACTTTGGGAGGTACACACTAAGATTTAGCTACAGAAATCTGTAAAATTTTACCGAATTCTCAACAGCTAAACGTTCGGTTATCCGATTGAACGAATTTCGGTGAAATTTTACAGTAATCTGTAAAAAAAAACGTTCAATTGGATTTCCAAACGTTCAGCTGTTGAGAATTCAGTAAAATTTTACAGATTTCTGTGAAAAAATCTGAGTGTGTACTTTGCGAGCCAATACCGGTAGCTTTGTTGTTTTTCAACCGACCTTTAAATATATTAAAGATCAACAACTTACTGAAGGGCTTGCGGTCGGAATCATGTCATCTTCTGCGCGTGTTTCTTGATTGATGGCAGTCCCATCTCCATTTGCTGTAAGATCACACTCATATGTCAGAAAGTTACCTTGCAAGTCTCTGCACATTTTGGCTTGTGCTACGTAGTCTTTGCGCGAGCTGTTCGGCTTCTCGTAGAATTTGCGTGTGTCATTAGCACGGTATAGTTTTTGGCTTTTTCGTGCCTCTCCGTACCGTTTCATTCGCTCTCGTACAATTGTGCAGCATTCTCGCCCGTGCTGCATTCTTTTACTAACTGCTTGCATTAGACATCAAACCAGTCATTTTCCGTTTTGGTGCAGACGGATGCCGTTATTGCAGTGCTACCAATGGTGGTTTGCATATCTCTCTAGCTTTCAACGAAGAGTAGAATGTAATTGATTTGTTTAAAATTCCTTCTGCTTTGGCTGGCATTGAATTTCTAGCTTTCACAATCCAAGGTGTGCCCTAGGTTTGCCTTTATCGTTCTCAACACCTTCCAATGCAACTTTCAATCTTTAGTTCCACTACGACGCTTGCTACGATCCTGATCATCGAAAGTATGCCACTCAAGGAAATTTTTGAGAACGCTGCATCCCAATTTCGACAACTTCGCGATTATTAAACCTGATCACGTCGAATTTTCGACGTGGGTGTCCAACTTTTTTGAACAAAATGAATTTTTAGTTGTGCCGAACTTTTCAGCACTGAAATAAGAAACATTTCAAAACAAGCTATTTTAAAATCCTTCCAGATCGGACCAATAGAAAAGCTGATGTAAAATAAACAGTGGAAGTTGCAGATATTATAAATAACTTTGCTGAAGACATAAACCTAAGTGAACGGCAATTGGCGGATGGATGTCTTTCTCAACGAAATATATACCCTTTGCCGTGAGCAAATTCAGAGTAGTTTCGACGTAATGCGCCTTCGCTAAATACGGCCAAAACAGTGGAGGGGTACTATGCTTCTACTACTAATCAAACGAAAGATGACAGTCAAACGCACAGTAGGCTATGATGAACATATTAAAACCACCAGAAATACAGGCGTAAAACGCAAATGCACGTGGGTAGCTAGCGTTCGATACATTCCCTGTCTGTCAAAGGATAAGATTTTTCTAATGGAATCTAGAGGAGTTTGCTCGTATTTACTAGTGATAGTTTGAGAAAGTGTTCCAGTTTATTTTTTTATTATTTTAAGTGAAGTGGTAGTTGAAATTTATCTAGTTTTCCAAAATTTTAACGTAGGACTACGTTTCTCTTTTCTATACCGGGTGTCATTTCAAAATTTTGAAAAATGAGAGCGTTACGTAAAAGTGCAAGGTTTTTGAACGCTTATAACTCTCGTTCGACTAAACAGAATGACTTTATCATACACCATTTGATCAAAAGACTCACCCATTTTTTGCAATGAAAGAAGTTTAATTTTTCATTTTAAAATTACCTTCTTTTGCTCGCATACAAATTTGCATATTAACAGGTTGACAAATGTGTTTTCCCTAGCAAGGTCGTAGGAAACGGGTAGCAAATATCTTCTTCTTCTTCAAAATAACTTTTCTTTGTTGCCGGTGTCTGATTTTCAATTGTGGCCCGTCCCTTTTTACTAAATTTGCTTCGTTCTGCATTTTCGTGACTCCCTTCTTTCTTGGCTATGCTACAACGCTAGGATATAGTCGCGGGCAAACGAAAATTGGTTCAGTGTTCGCAAACAGCTTCATGCTGCCGGTTCGAACGAGGCTTTGCTACAGTTCATCTGGTTGTGGTATCGGAGACAAAGCAATGCCGGATATTTAACGGATGAATTCTCGGGGTTTCTTTCATTAGAACGAATCTTGAGAGATTCTCTGAGGTCTCGTTCTATTTCATTTATTTCAGCGTCACTATAAAATTTTCGAAGGATCCTATAGTACAGATCGAAACCCAACAGTGCTGGCTTGCATACACTACAAATAGTAGAATCAAAATCGTTAAGGTGATTGGAAAATTAATGAAAGAGAAAGTAATCAAAGAGAGTCTCTCAATGTTAAATTCGCCCTTATGACAAAAAACCCTAGAATTATTTTCCAACGCGTTATATTATCACCGTCCTTTTCAGGACAATCAATTGGCTTTAACAGTATAAGAGTAGTTGTTTGAGTATTTTTTTCATAATTTAACCTATACCATTGAATAGCATAACCTAGAAAAAAGGCGTCAAAAAATAAAATATGAAGCAAAATGTATAAGAGGGGACAGGTTAAAGTAAAATAATAATTCAGCGCCAACATTAGACTAGGGCGAATCTACTTTTGTAAACAATAGCTTTCGTAGTTATTTTCTCTTCAACAAAAGGTCACAAATACAAATTAAGCACTCTTTAAGGAAGAGGAGCTTTATCTCTATTCGCTGATATATTCAGTTTGAATGAATTGTATACAACTTTCGATAAATTAACAAACGAAGTGTTTGTTTACAAAAGTAGATACGCCCTAATTAAATTTTGGCGCTGAATTGTTTCATTGGATCTTCTTACTTTTCTAATGCTTTTATTTTCTGTGGGCATAAAACAAGAGAGTGATAAGTTTCATTGTCCAGTTTGACAGGGCGAGAAACAAAAAAAAACATAATGATTGCAAAGAGTTGAATTTAAGATATGATAGATTATACAACTTCATATGTACCCAAATCACAGAGAACAGACATCCAGGCTCGAACATTTTTTTCACAATTTACTGAGTAAATTTTCAAAAGCAAACCGTTGAAAAATCAGCGCCGCCTAGTCTAGGTTTCACCAAACTAAAATTGACAGCCTCTCAAATCTCAAGGCGCGCAGGTGGCGCCATCAACATACGAATCACCAAAACTAACGGAAACAAACTGTAATTTTAATATGGAAGTTACAGAAATTTACACACAGAAGGCACTTTAGCTTGGATGTCTGTTCTCTGTGCCCAAATAATCAAATTACCTGGTTAAATAATTATCAACCATATGTGTTATGGTGTGTATTTATAATTTGAATAAAACCATTGTTTCTATACACCAACGCGGTCCTACGTGATTCTCGCGGTTATATCCCTGATGTAACCCACCTCTAATTTTTATTTTTGCATAGACTTATTTTGACCTTGACTGATGTGGCGGAAGTGTGGCATCACATAACGTGTCAAAATATCCAGTCAAAGTCTTGTGGCATGCGGCGAACGTCAACAAGATATTTTGGCATGCTAGCAGATGTCACGCCTCCGCCACATCAGTGGGCGCCGGGCCTTAGGCACCCTTGGTTTAAAAATGGTAGTATAAAGTATAAATAACTTAAATTTACATCAATTGTCAATTGTATACTAACGTCTACTGACAATGACTATAAGTCTGATGCTGTATATTCGCTTAGTTGTGCTTAACTCTACCATGCTTACCTTTCAGCGACCGCTCCACCAACAATGGTTGTTGCGGAAGCAGAAAATGACATTTGAAACAAATAGACTGCCATTATTTGCCCCATCATGGGATCATTAAATGAGGTATCTACTAAGAAGTCACCCAGACCTATAAATGGATTTGTATACTCGCTTCTTCCTAACATAAATGCAAATCCAAACAGCCAGAATGATACACCACCAAGTACAATATCCACGACGTTTCTCAACATCATATCAACTTCATTCTTCTCACTGACGCAGCCCGATTCCAGTAATGCAAACCCAGTTTGCAATGATACCATCAAAAAGGCACAAAGCATGATAAAAGCTCCGTCTGTTTCACCAAAATCGTAAAGCTTTTGAATGGCAACTGTGTCGTTCATAGTTATGTTATCATAAATATCAATCGCGCTTGTCACTATCTTCGTCATTTTTCTTCACAAAATATGTATGTTGTTATCAAAGACTATATGAACAAATCAATAGCAAAATCTCATTCGCTGTTTGTCTGACCAATTGCGCTCAAGGCAGAACATTAACTGTTCCATTCAAAACATCTGTTTTCATTCTCAACTTATACTAATGAGTCTGAAGCCCATATACCTGCGTATGTTCACGACAAAGTTTAATGGCAATAATTACCTGAAAATCGCTACCGTCAATTCAAATCTTTTATCTTGCACACAATATAGATATCCCACGTGACCAATTATAAATAATACACGATATCGCAGAAGAAAAATAAACGGAAATGCATAGCTGAATTTGAATCGCGTGTTTTGAATTAAGATAAAAATTAACCGTGGCATGTTAAATCTACGGGTCAAATTCAAAATGAATTAGCCGATGGCAGTAGCTCGGTTCTCTCTCTTGATGTAGTAGTATATACGCCATATAAAATCTATCGCGTACTACCAAGCAGAAAGAGCGATCCGATTGGCTGTTATCGTTTACATTACTAATAATGTTGTTATTGTGTACATTGCGCCAAAGTGAATTATAATGTTTTGAAATTGGAAATCATGGGATCCCAGTAGTGAACAGCAATTTCTGCTCGAACCAAAGATGTTAAGATAATGTATCGATAGGTCCGATGCGTTCGGCAGGTTATGAAATTGATTATAAGTAGTTTGAAATTGATACATCATATGCATGGTAGGTCAAGGCAAGAATGGATTTGCCACCTTGACTGGCAAAAATGTGTGCGCGATCGTGCTAAAATACCGCCAATGACACAGGTTCAAGCGATGTGAAATTTTTGATTTACAGTAAACAACGACGAGAAAAACATTACCGGTAAAAATGAGAAGTTGTGTTTTCAAATCCTCTAATTGAAAATTGATTTCAATCACATGTGGTCTTTAGAGAGTGTAAACAGAAATTTCACATCGCTAAAACTATGCTGTCCCATTGCACTATGGTCCAGATCACGAATTTACGAGGAAACATGCTCCCAGCGCCTAAACTTGAAACTTTACAGCAAAGTGATGTTGTACAACATGGTTTGTAAAACTAAGGCCCATATTTTTATGTTGATTAAAATTAGGGTGGTCCCCATTTTCACGGAAATACAAAAACTAACTTTTTTATTTGCAGAAATATACCTTTACAATCTTGAACAAAGTTGTAGCGCAGTTTTTTTTTTGTAGCTAGATAATTGACCGATTTAGAGCCATTTTCGCTCGTCAACATGGGGTGTACCATAAAAAAATGATTTTTGCCCTAACTTTTTTTTTATTCCCACCGTTAAGTTGTGTTCCAACGAATTTTAGAAATTTTAAAGACGCGTACTTTGGTATACAATTGATTGGTTGGAGCTAGCGGCAAAGTTTGTATATCAAAGTACGCGTCTTTAAAAGTTCTACAATTCGTTCGAACACAACTTAACGGTGTAAGTTGAAATAAAAAAGTTCGAGAAAAAAAACAATCTTTTATGGTACACCCTTAGTTGATTAGGGAAAATTGCTCTAAATCGGTCAATTTTTAAGCTACAAAAAAAGTTATATATGAAAATTCCATGAAATTTTTTGTACTACAACTGCGGAGGAGTGTAAACGTCTATTTTTGCAAATAAAAAAGTTAGTTTTTGTGTTTCCGTGAAAATGGGGACCACCCTAATTTTAATCAACACAAAAAAATGGGCCTTAGTAATACAAACCATGTTGTAGAACATCACTTTGTAATTGAGCACGATCAAGTTATTATCCTTAAATACGAGAATGTCCAAACACAGAGCAACAAAAATACAGTGCGACGTTAAGATAATACAATGAACAAATCATTGTTGATAGTTCCTCATGACGTAATCTGTAAATGCGTCGGTGTATCATTGTGTATGCCACACATGGTACGGATGAATGCTGTGAAACGGCATTAAAAACTCAATTATGAACTGTGAAAAGAGTTTCAAAAACACTAATCTGAGCTGCAAACAAGGCCCTGGAGGGTGCAACAAAGTAAATGAAGAATAATTGTTCATGCTCAGTTTATAACCGATGTACTTTTAGTGTATCTTGATTAGATGTTGTAACAAGAGGGTCAAACTGATCCCCCTTGATCCCTGGCTAACTGAGGGTGGACCGTCAAGGCCTCTTTTGAAAGAACAGCTAGCTTGACCGCGAGGTCTCTTTATACTCAGGTTCGAACTTAACCAAGAATTTTTTTCTCAAATAGGATGGTACAAGAGGTATTCAAATAGGTTAGGATAAATATTTATATTCCAAATTCAAATTTTCAAATTAAATCTATTTTTATTTATCTAGTGTTATGGTATATTTCGGGCCAAATTCATAATATATATATATATTAGGGTGGGACACGGACATATGAAAGAAAAAAATATTCACTCCCCAATAATTTTTGGAAACCTTTTGGGACCCATAATAACTGTGCAAAATTTCAGCTCGATCGGTGAAACTATATTTTTGCGTTCGAGGTTTTAATTTTACATAGGATTTTATATGGGAAAACTTACTTTTATGTACAATAATCTGGCGAGGTGACCCGTTGACATCTAAAAATAAGTGAACCAAATTTTTCTCTTGGAAATATTTCAAGGAAACTTTTTTTAGAAGACCGCAAAGCGATCCGACGATTGTGGAAAAAGTTATTGAGCTAAAACTGATTACAATCCTTACGAACGGCTCATTGAACTGTTTTTCCTAACAACACTGCCACCTGCAGCATGGCCTGTATCCTGCTGCTGTCGGCGCGAAGCAACCACGTTGTTGTGAGGCGTTTACTCAGCATGGAGGAAAGCCGATGTCATGCGCATAGTATCTTTGGTTTGGATGATACTGTGCACACGCTTTCGGTATAGTGGACCTATTATTTTTAACGGGGTCATTTATTCGCAATTTTTTACATGTTTTTGCACAAAATTTATCCCAACAATTAAACATTTCAACGAATAACATCGACAGTAGAGTAAGACCTCCTAAAAAAGAAATATAGGCTGAACCTGAAGCTCTGCAAAATAAGATGCTCGGAAAAACGAATAAATATCTTTTTCAGACAATTTATTCTAAATTTTAGCATTCAAAATATTGGTACAATTTACAAAACTGGTACATCTGGACTTTGCAAAAAAATCGTATTTTAGTCAATGTGCCGCTACTAAGACTTCAATACTTCATTTAACTTCAAACCCATTTTAACTTTCATTTTAACTTTACAACCATTTGAGCCACTTCTTCGATGCACTCTGGGATGGCATAATGCTTCAAATAATTATAATAAAACTCAAATAATTATAATAGAACTTGAATCACTTGAATCGCATCCCTTTTTGTTGGTATTATTTTGGGTTTGAACTAGTTTAAAACTAGGCCAACAAAAGGAATCGACGCTGTTCCATTTTCTTCAAGCAACAGATTATAATTCGAACTCGCAACGTAAGCTTTGTATAACTTCGTTCAAACGGAGTCAACTGTCAAACTGTTCTATGTGCATGATAACGGCTTTCCTCCATGCTGAGTAAACGCCTCACAACAACGTTGCTTCGCGCCGACAGCAGCAGGCTACAGGCCATGCTGCAGGTGGCAGTGTTGTTAGGAAAAACAGTTCAATGAGCCGTTCGTAAGGATTGTAATCAGTTTTAGCTCAATAACTTTTTCCACAATCGTCGGATCGCTTTGCGGTCTTCTAAAAAAAGTTTCCTTGAAATATTTCCAAGAGAAAAATTTGGTTCACTTATTTTTAGATGTCAACGGGTCACCTCGCCAGATTATTGTACATAAAAGTAAGTTTTCCCATATAAAATCCTATGTAAAATTAAAACCTCGAACGCAAAAATATAGTTTCACCGATCGAGCTGAAATTTTGCACAGTTATTATGGGTCCCAAAAGGCTTCCAAAAATTACTAGGAAACTAGAATTTTAATTTTGACCCAGCCTAATATATATACACCTTAACACCTGATTTCAGAAAATATGTTTACATAAGAGCGATTCCACGAACAAGTGGGAAATTTTTCCAGTTTTTATTTTTTGTATTTTTTGATTTGCATGAAACCTTGCATACAAGTTTTTGAGGAAGAAAAACGCCGTTTTGCATTCTTGGTTCGCCATTTTGAATCTAGCCTTACTTATGAGAAGGGCCTATGAAAAATGCACATGATATCTTCAAAAAATTGTAACTCGGAAACGGTTTGTCCGATTGGTTTGGTGTCTTCGGCGAAGTTTTAGACAATTGTTGATGCTATTGGAGAAAATATGCACGGTAAAAAAAAGTTTGGTTTTTGTGTTTTGAACTAAAATATAGATTTTCCCTTAAAAGTTACATGTCAATATTTTTTTAATTATTAGCTGATGTTATAGCTGATTGAAAATGCTATCTAGTGCACAGTGGGTTGTTCTGGAGAAAAATAGGTTACAATGAAAATTTTTTTTTTAAAAATTACAATTTTCAAAAAAGCTATTAAGAAAAGTCAAAAAAGTTTGTCACCCTAATTTTATGAAAGTACATCAAATTTGCAAGCAAAAAGTACTTCGGTAACATTTTTCTAAGATGCACCGTTTAGAAGATATTACTGATTTAATATTGATTTTTTTGATAACTTAATAAGTTTTGGCCCTTTATGGATTTCCAGTTTCAAAAGTATTTTTTTCGGAAAAAATTGGAAAAATTTGAGTTAAAATGACACTGACAGCTTAAAGATTCGAGTGAAATTCTCTGCCTTAAAAGTATTTTGAAAAACAAGTTACAAAATCCCACTATCAGGAACAATGATTTCTTCAAGTGATTTTTGGTGCGTTGTGCTGAAAACGTGCTAACAAGTATTAGATACAGGTAATTTAGATACCAGTCTGTACTACGTACAGTTGGTGATTGTAAACATGGTCTTTGTTGGAACTAGTCCACCATGGCCACGCTGGCCATAACGAGGCTAGCTCCGTCGATGACCGTTTCTTAATAATAAATAAAAAGAACGCAGTCTTAGTCACCTTCCATCAAACTAGACGGCTGCCGACTGATACCTCAATCAACAACCGCCGCACTCTTCATTCATTCCAGGTATATACACTTTACAATCTTCTTCAATAACAATATACCTACTCAAGCAAATCTACCTCGCTCCAACTCTCCAAACTCGTACCTGAAGGTTCGACGATACCTGAGCGTTCAACTCTACCTATCTTCCAACAGTCTTTACCCAGCATTCTATGATTTCTACCCGTGAGCTGTATAATAATGTCTGACTCGGTTCTGAATTCATCCAGTATCTACCAAACAGTAAATGCAGAAAGGTTGCTAGTAGCATAGTGATTATAGTAATTTCAGCTCATAATCCTGTGTTATTGAACGAGATCCAGTGTTGTTTGATAACATAATAATTGTAAAGGAAAGTGTAACACGTTTTGGTGCAAAGGTATGTTTTAAATACACATTTTAATTATATGTTTTGTGATATTTTCGTACAAAACTAACAATTGGAAAATATTTTCTATGTTACAGATTACAAAATGAGTAAAATAAGATGTATTCGCCCATTCAAAGACATTCAGTGTTCGAAAGAGCTGCGATATCTCACGGATGGTATCATCCTAAAACTAAAATCAATTGGATTTTCCAAGGTATCCACACTCAACACCAAGGATTTTCGTATTTGTTCGTCTTGCCGTCTACATATTGATTCAAGAGCTCACCTCACCCAAAACGAAGAACAAAGCGTAGCCGGCGGCTCAAGGATGCCAACTGTTCAGACCATACCTGATGTACCTGATTCGCAAAGCTATGAAAGTTTGGTCACGATACCATCAGCGTCAACGCTAAGCACAATTCAATCAAATGAAGACTTCAAAGACAGGAAATAAGAGATTAGCTGTTCAGAAAAGATTGTTAATGATGACTTTGAGAGAAGCTTTTAATCGCTTTAATGAAATGTACGTCAATGTAAATATAGGGTTTTCATCATTTGCAAGCCTCCGGCCAAAGCAATGTGAACTATTGACTATCACAGGAACATATAATGTTTGCGTTTGCACTACGCATGAAAATGTCAATTTAATTCTACATAGCTTAAAAAAATACAATGTCTTGAATGATCTAAAAACATTAACAAATAGATTACTTTGCGAAAATAAGACAACTCATTGCCATCTACGAAGATGTAAAAACTGCCCAGATACCTCAGTTTTAGAAGACAGTTTATTGAAACAACTGGAAGAAAACTTTGTTGAAAAGCTTTCATTCGAACAATGGGATACCACTGACAGATGTGATTTAGAAACTATTGTAAAGCAAACCGATGAGTTTGTTTCATTTTTCAGCTCAAAATTAGAAAGTTTGATTCCGCATGATTTTGTAAAAACCGAACAATCCAATTTTTTGAAAACTACAAAACAAAACTTGCAAGATGGTGAATTTTTAGCTATTTGTGACTTTTCTGAAAATTACAGCTTCATTTTGCAGGATGAAGTTCAATCACACCATTGGAACGTGCAACAGGCCACAATCCATCCTTTCGTAATATATTATACTGAAAATATGCAAATTAAACATTTTAGCTTCATTATAATTTCTGAAGAACTAAGACATGATTCAGTCGCTGTTAATTTGTTTATTGATAAAATGATAAACTTTTTACAAATTGATCAAAATAAAAACATAAAAAAAATTTATTTTATGTCAGATGGTGCTGCTTCACAGTATAAAAACCGAAAAAACTTTTCTAGCCTTTGTAAATTTAAGTCAAAGTATGGTATTGACGCTGAATGGCATTTCTTCGCAACATCGCACGGAAAAGGTCCATGCGATGCTATTGGAGGTACGATAAAACGCATGGCTACCAGAGCAAGTTTAGCCAAAGAACGCGAACACCCGATAAAGACTGCAAGAGAGTTGTTTAATTGGGAAACCAACCAAAAAAAGAAGAACTTACAAAGTTGTCATTTTGTTATTCTACTACAGAAGAATACGAAAATATGTCTTTGCAGCTAAATAATCAATAAAAAAATGCAAAAACAATTCAAGGAACTCAAAAATTCCACTCATTTCTTCCTCTATCAGAAAATACAATAAAGGCAAAGCTTTATTCAAACTGTCTTGACAATGATGCCAAAATATTCGATATTGTTAAGAAAGTTGTGTAAACAATAATTTTATAAAAATACAGGAATAAAAATAAACTGATGATATCCAACATATAATGTTATTTTTTATTGCGCACAATCACCATCCCTGAAAAATAAGCTTAATTCGCTCTTTTGAATCTTGCTAATTGAGGAGCTTGCATTTGCAGTTCTCAAAAAGGTGTAGTTCGAAATCGAGTTTCTCCTCGGTTTGATGTCTGTGGCGATGTTCGGCAATAGAGAGAAAATATGCACAGTATAAACACATCCAGTATAAATGGATTAAACACATCCAGTATAAATGGCGATATGCAAGAGTTGAATGCACATTTTTTTGCACACAATACACCAAATATAACTGGAAGAAATCATTGTTCCTGATAGTGGGATTTTGTAACTTGTTTTTCAAAATACTTTTAAGGCAGAGAATTTCACTCGAATCTTTAAGCTGTCAGTGTCATTTTAACTCAAAATTTTCCAATTTTTTCCGAAAAAACTACTTTTGAAACTGGAAATCCATAAAGGGCCAAAACTTATTAAGTTATCAAAAAAATCAATATTAAATCAGTAATATCTTCTAAACGGTGCATCTTAGAAAAATGTTACCGAAGTACTTTTTGCTTGCAAATTTGATGTACTTTCATAAAAATAGGGTGACAAACTTTTTTGACTTTTCTTAATAGCTTTTTTGAAAATTGTAATTTTTTTTTAAATTTTGTTTCATTGTAACCTATTTTTCTCCAGAACAACCCACTGTGCACTAGATAGCATTTTCAATCAGCTATAACATTAGCTAATTAGCTAACATCAGCTAATAATTAAAAAAATATTGACATGTAACTTTTAAGGGAAAATTTATATTTTAGTTCAAAACACAAAAACCAAACTTTTTTTTTACCGTGCACATTTTCTCCATATAGCATCAACAATTGTCTAAAACTTCGCCGAAGACACCAAACCAATCGGACAAACCATTTGCGAGATACAATTTTTTGAAGATATCATGTGCATTTTTCATAGGCGCTTCTCATAAGTAAGGCTAGATTCAAAATGGCGAACCAAGTATGCAAAACGGCGTTTTTCTTCCCCAAAAACTTGTATGCAAGGTTTCACGCAAATCAAAAAATATGAAAATTACTCGTTGCTGAAATAATAATTAAAAATTTTAAAATACAAAAAAATAAAATAAAAAGAAGAAAACAAAGTGAAGCAATTGTGATTGTTACCTATTGAAAAAGGAAACCGTATTCAATGAGCTACTAGGTTGGTTTTATTGATTACATAATCACAGACCTAAAAGTACACTGTATCAATAAACTGTCCGTACAGCACGGACTGAAATGTTGTATCGTTGAAAGAAAAATTAAAACTGAGACCCTTTTAAGGTGTTTTTGTTTCATTTACTGTAAAAATGTATCCTTTTTTTTTCTCACAGTCATTCATGTAAACATGAATACATCTCTATCAGATAAAACAATCATATACCTAAACAAAAATGATGTCGAAAAATTGTCCATACACTTACGTCCTTATTTCAAACAAGTCGAGTCAACAAATGTACGTCGATCTGTTAAAAACAAAAGCACGCGTTGCATTACAGAGAAGAATTTACCACTGTTTACAACAGCAGACAAGGTAAAATTTACATATTTTAGTATTTTGCTCTGAAATTTGAGTATTCCACCGTTAATTTTCAGGAAAATGACCGCTTCTCGAGAGCAAATTCAATATTTTTGGGTCTGACGGATTAGCGCAAACCAATCACTAAATTTAATGCAAAAAAATCTGAGGCCGACAGTAAAGCACGGTGGTGGAAATGGCATGGTTTGGGGTGCTTTTATCGCAAACGGCACCAAAAACTTGACGTTCATTGATTGCATCAGGGATCGATTCGTGTACCTGGATATATTGAAGAGCAATCTGAAGGGCAGGGCGATGAAATTGGGTCACGAATCTAATTTCTATTTCGTCCAAGATAACGACCCAAAGCATTCCTCGAAGCTCGTAAAAGGAATGGCTGCTCTTCAATGTCAAATCGACGCTTCCACATCCTCCTCAATCACCAGACCTCAACCCCATAGAGAATTTGTGGGAACACTGGAACGGAGAATCCGAGAACATACAATTCAGAACAAGAACCAGCTAAAGGAAGTTCTCATGGAAAAGTGGCAGATCTCGGCCCGCACCAACCCAAAAGTTGGCTCTTTCGATGAAAAGACGCCTTTAGAATGAAATTGCAGCAAAAGGCGGCCATACAGCAAAAGGCGGTAGTAACTTGGTATTTTGTTTTCGTTTTAGAGGAATTTCTTGTACAGACAATTTTTTAATGTCAGTTTTGCCACTATTTTTTTAACATAAGAATGAATTTTCTGTTGATTTTACTACTGGTTACAAATATGGAGACATTATTTTGTGTAATGTAATAAATGTGACACCTTTGTTGATTGACTAAATAAGTTTTATCACTTACTTTATATCAGAGCAACTGCTGTACGTACAATTTTGATCTATTGTTCCCTAGAAACGTTGTACCGGATTATTGCATCGGACGTAAAAGTCGTCTTGTATTTTGAATTGTTTATTATATCAAAGTCCCTTTTTTCATCATTTTAACCTTCATTCTAATTTTTTGTTTTGCAACTCACGACAATCCTTCTTATAGCTCGCATAGAGCAGATTTTACGTGCTAAAGACACAAAGTAAACACATTGTATTTTTACCGGTGTTAAACCGGTCTAGGAAAAATTGAAGATAAACCCAGTAACGTTAATCCGGAAGTTGTCTAGAGAAGTAAATATTTCCGGTTTGCAACGGTGGATTACAGATGACTTAAATGTGCCATCTAGGTCTAGAAACGCCATTTGGTAATAAAACGATTCAAAGCACAACGCCTTATGCGTTCGAAGCGATTGATTTCCTTTATGAAGAAGCCTATGATTCTCGATCCAGTATCTAATACTCTCACGGACAGGTTTATTTTGCCCCAACCGATCGAGGATGTACCAGAAAAACGAAAACAAAATTGAACATTGAAAAAAAAAGCATCTCACCGGAGTCATGATACTCGGAGTAGTTTCGTCAAACGGATTGAAAATACTTTCAGGTTTCATCTAACATCGAGGTCAACATTGATGTCTACACGGACATTTTGAAGATCCAAATTCTCCCATGGAGAATTGTTTCATAGTTCAAGAAAGACTCAAAGATGGCTGAAGGAAAACATAAAGTTTTAACTTAAACAGCCTTGAATCCTCTTGAACATGAATATGAAAGAATGGTTTTGAAAGTGATGTAAACTTTTCGTATGATTTTAGGGCCCATACTGCACTATCCACCATCTGGAAGACTAGATCTACTGTTTGTTTTTTTTGGCAAAAGATAGTAACTTCCCATGTGTTAGAACCATTGAAATCTTATATACTTGAAAAGTATTGCATTCCAGGATGCACCACCTAATGAGGAAGTTAATTAGACCACCACGAGATAGCCTTTTCCCTTTCCAATTACTTTCTCACTGCTATCATACATCTATAAGATGAAAATCATAAGAATATCACACGTTTGAATTATATTAATTTCATGAGGCAATGGCGTCACCATCTCGGAAGGTGTAATTGCTACGACAGAGAACCATCACCAATTTTTCAAACAGTATTGGCACTTTGAAAAATGTGTAATCAAGATACATAAATAAGCCCCACTACAAAATTAAATAACTTTCTTCATTAGGATTTTCATCTGGTGGTTTATTAAAATAGGGTTAGCAAACACATCGTAGACTGTCGGAAGATAATTAGACCTTCACTGATCTCGATCTGATGATTTCCATGAAGGAAAGCATCCTTGTCATCCATGATTTGAGCCATATAACCACGAATCCGTCATCCAGCCCACAGTTCGTACAGTATATAAGATAGCGATTGGTCAAGATCTCGGTGGGAGTTCTTCAAGGCTCAATTCTTGGCACTGGAATGGGATGTACAACTGCGTGTTCACACTGAAATTGCCCAAGGATGTTGTGGTTTTGGGCTTGGCTGATGACACCGTCTTAACAGTAACAGGAGGGACACTTGATTGGCTACTGGATGCAAGGAGCAAAACTGCAGATAGCACACCACAAAATTGAAGTGCTGTTGGTCAGTAACTGTAAAGCATTGCAGTGTCCCGAAATCTTTCATAGCTCCAAAGCGTGTGCTCAAATATCTGGGAGTGATGATCGACCGCCGGCTGAACTAGAACTGTCATGTCGAATATGCACGTGAAACGACGGTGAAACCTATCAGGCTGCTACTAGTTAGAACCATGTCGAATACTACTGAACCAAGCAGCAGTACGAGGTGTCGTCCAGCTAATATATTCTCGGCAATACTGCAGTACGAATGTCCAGCCTAGGTATCAGCGCTGGGAACGAAGCGGAGCCAAGTGAAGTCTGTAAGTCTGTAAGCCTCAGACGAAATAAATCTCTCTGTCAAGGGATAAGTTTTTTCCCTAGTGGAATTTAAAAGAATTTGCTCGCTCTAGTAAGTGATTGAAAAAGAGTTTAAAATTTTTACTTTTTAAAAAGTGATCAAGTGAAGTGTTAATTTGAATTTCCAATAACAATCGCCTATTTTTCCAATAACAATCGCTCTACAATTACTTATACGCTCTAAAAAGTTTTCTTTTTTAAATAAGTGAAGTACTCAATGCTCTCATCAATTTAATGAAATTAGTGATGCAGAAAACTTTGTTTTGAATAAATCATTAAGCCTCAGAGACATTTGTTTGACATAGAAAAGAATTTTAACAGAAGTGTAAAATTTGCCCTTGTTTAATTGAAAGCCAAAGCAAGCGTAAACAACGTTTTTGTTTGCAATGTTTCATACAGCATACAACATTGTTTGCAATTCTACCTCACAATTGCCTCCGTTCAATTTCAAACTACTTCTATTCAATTTTCACAGTCTGCCGTGTGCTAACGGAACTATGAATACTTTCTCTTAACAACTTTGGTCTAGCAAAAAAGTGCTGTCTACTCCTAGAGCCTCATGGCGATGAGAAATTATTTCTTTCTCAAAACATCATCATCACAGATCGTTACCCCGCGTATGGGAGAATACAAAGAAAGACTATATCATTGTTTGCAATATTCAATACAACAGATCTGAATCCAGCGATATCTGACTTAAGCTTAATTTAAGTTTACATGAAATATCCCAAGATAGCATTCCCTTTATATGCATTAAATAATGCAGAAAATTAAATGTTTCTTTCAGTATGTGGAGATGTTCAATTTACCCAGCCTTCTGCATGGATTAATCATGTACACCTCGAAAAAGTAGTGTGAATTACTGTTCAATATCATTCACATAAGCTTTGCAAAATTTACAAAATATGATAATGTTGCGGACAAAAATCTTGAGTTTGTTTAAACTGTTTCATGCAAGTTGCTGTTTCAAGTGGAATGGAGTGGAAATTTACATGCTCTATTAACATCACATTGAAAATGCACATTTTGTTTTTCTTTATGAGGTTCAATAAGAGTGATTCTTAGTTTTTTATTCTCATATAATTTGACATTCTGATTATACTAGGCTGCCTGAAAAGTTCCTTTAATTTCCTACAGATGGCGTTGGTAATCGCCAATGTGAACCATTTTCTATGAGCTTCTCTCCTTGAATGACGGCTGCCAAAATTTCAGCCATTTCTGTTCACGCATTCATTAGTGGCAACAGTGAGGTGAGACCGATCAGCCAGTTTTAAAAAAATGGAATTATCAAAGTTTCGAGTTTTTTTATAAAATACTATTCTCTACGCAAAAAAACGGCTGCTGGATAAGTATTTTCCAGAGTCTGCTCCGTCGATTCAAACGATTCATAAGTGATTTGCTGATTTTCGTTGTGGCCGTACGAGCACCGTTGACGCACCGCGTGCTGGACGCCCAAATGAGGTCACTACAACAGAGAACGTCGATAAAATCCATGATATAGTATTGGAGGATCCAAAAGTGAAATTGAGAGAGCTAGTAGGCATTTCAATGGAACGAGTTGGCAACATCATGCATTCCGTTTTGGGTATGAAGAAGCTCTCTATGGGTGCCACGCTTGCTTACAATGGACTAAAAACGCATTCGTGTTACAACCTCGCATTAGAATTTGTGCAAGTTTACACGCAATCCGAAGGAGTTTGTGCGATTCATAACCATGGACGAAACTTGCATTCATTACTACACACCGGAGCCATCGCAGCAGGCAAAACAGTGGGTTTCACCGGGTGAACGTGCTCCGAAGCGCCCGAAAACGCAACAATCGGCGGAAAAGGTTATGGCCTCCGTGTTTTGGGATGCGCAAGGTGTAATATTCCTCGACGATCTTGAAAAGGGTAAAACCATAACAGGCGCATACTATGCAGCGTTATTGGATCGTTTGAAGGATGAAGTCCAGATGGAACGGCCGTATTTGCAGAGAAAAAGTGTGCTCTATCATCACGACAATGCGCCTGCTCGTTCATCCTCAATTGCTCACGCAAAATTGAATGAAATTCGGTATCAATTGGTTCCCCATCCACCCTATACTTGCCCCCAGTGACTTCTAGTTGTTCCCAAACCTGAAGAGATTGCTCACCGGTAAGCGATTTTACTCAAATGATGAGTTTATACCTGAAACCGATGGCTATTTTGAAGGACTTCTGAAGGAGAACTATTCGGATGGGATAAAAAAAATTAGAAAATCGCTGGAATCGGAGTCGGTATCCAAGGATTTCTACGAGTTTCTACGTGTCTTCGTCAGAATTCTGGTCATTTCAATCATTTTGTCTTGGTTTTTGGCTTGGATCGTATAAGTACAGAAAATCTTAGTAAACTTGTTTGGTATTCCAAAAAATACTAAAATTCTTAGATGTTTCGTAAATATTGTGTTTTGTGAAGATTGAACGCATTTTGTGCAGATTTTGTTTAATGCCAGTGTTCCGCACAAATCCTTCTGAAGAGTCTTAATCGATCAAGCAGGTATGTTTGTGAGTTTTTTTTTCCAACTATTCTTAGCATATTCAATAGAATATGCTAAGAATAGTTGGAAAAAAAAACTCACAAACATAACTCCTTGATCGATTAGGAGCTTCCAAGTTCAAAATTATGAGAAATTATGGTTATAAGTAAATATAAACTTAGATTCGGACAAATCCTATCTTTTTCTGAACTATTTTGGCTCAATCTCAATTAAGATACAAATTATACACGCACTTTTGATAATATCACAATGGTTGTATTTTCGATTCAATTTATTGAAAATTTTCGATGAGCTTGTCTTTCTGAAGAGTCTTTTTCTTCTCTTTTTTTTTCTTTTAGTAATTCAAGCTTATTGCAATTCGCTTCAAACTAGCTCTCAGCTTAGTGTTCTAAAACATTTCGTTCTTCTTTCTTTTTTCTAGCATTTCAAGCTTATTGCTTGCTCTCAACTTAGTGTTCTAAATGCACTTCCACAGTTATCAACTGAGAGCTTTCGATGCCAGATGCCATTTTTTTGTATTAGTATGATTGTGTGGCAAGTACAATCACAGTAAATTGGGGAAAACATGTTCGAGCCAGGATGTCTGTTCTCTGTGCTATAATCTTTACCGGGAGGACCTGAAGATTATCAGTTATTTCGTTTGAAATGTCAATTTAACGAAGCGAAGATTTCGACAAAAAGTTTTCATAAGGGCCAATGTCGCAAACGTAAACAATGACTTTTTCCGCAAATTTCTCGAGAATGCTAACTTAATCATAGTGAATTAAGACGATGATTGTACAGAACAGGAGTTCCCCTCTATAATAGAAGTGGTAGTTTACTTGAGCAAGTTAGCATTTTCAAGAAATTCACAAAAGAAGCCATTGTTTACGTTTGCGACATTGGCCCTTATGAAAACTCCATGTCGATTTCTTTTTATCATATTCTGCTTAGAAGTTTTATCCAATCTACTTAAAAATAAAATGTGATCGAAAGTCGTAATGAATTTCGAGCACCTTATTGTGATTGTATCTTATTTAGAATATTAAGCAATTTGTTGAAAGCCTACTAATTTGTGTATAGAGTATAAGTAAATCTAGCTGTAGTTTAGAGTGTTTTGTTTGGCATTCATGAAACCACCAGAGAGACGTTTCTTTAAATATGTAACAACATATCTGTAGCTCTCTGTATTGTTTTCGTACAATGTGGACTATCTCAGTGTCAACAAATGCTTTGTACTTATGACAGTCGTGCGTGTGGCATGAAATACGAAAGTAGCTTTATTAATATCATACGACTGTGGCAGTAACCGATTGATTCGGTGAAATTCTTAATAGTCTTAGGCTTTGTGCACAAATTACGTAACGCAAAAAACGGGTTTTTGGGCCCCCTCCCTCCCCTATGTGACAATAAGTAACGCGTGACCAGACTCCCCCCTTTAATTACGTAAAGCTCACGGACCCCCCTCCACTTCTCAATTGTGATAAAATCATCACAAAAACTGTTATTGTTGTTGTTTTTATGTATAATTCTAATATACTTGAAATTAGTAAAGTTTGCAAACATCATTCAATTAATTTCATTTAAGTATCTTAAAGCTAACATTGATTAGGAAAAACATTGCACTCATTGTACTGCATTTTTTCAGGTTAATGAATGTTCTTAAAACTGTTACAAATATTAGTTCAACAAGTTTATTCAAATGTTCTAAGTTCTAACAGAATAAATGCTTTTTGTTTTCAGTAGAAACGTCCTTTGCACGCTTTTAGAAACAAAACAAAATTGTTGTTGGTTCAAAAATAAATAAATATTATGGGTAAGCCGTGAGTCAACAATAAAATTTGTTAAATCTATACAGAACAATATATTTCGCAGCGTGTAGATGTGCGATTTATGGAAAATTGCGCCAATTTGTGATGCAAATCGTCATAAGATACCTTTCGTTTAGTAGATCACATTTAAATAGTACACTGAAAATTTTACTATTTATTTGTACTTACTACGAAGCTGCCTTCGTATCAAAAGCCACACGCGCAACTGTCAAAATCACAAAGCATTTGTTGACACAAAAAGAACATTTGTTCATTCTACTAAAACAATACAAATAGCGACGGTTAATTTGTTACCAATATGTGGTTGCATGAACGACTGACAGTTCTACTGTATCGGCTCAAAATATATTTGAAAAAAAGGCAACCACGAGGAGTTATTATGCTCTTCACGAAAATAAAGTTTGTGCATTGTACAAAAAAGGTGTAATGTTAGCGGTTTGTTAGAAGGCAAGCAATATTAATGTTTCATATAATTTACGAGACATTTGTTCTATGTGCATAATCCATGTTTACGAAACGTGTGAAAGCTAATTTACGAAAATTAATTTTGCAGTGTGCGTCTCCATTTATCGAAGCTTTAGAATTTGGTCAGAAATCAAAAGATAGACTTAATCCATTTTCCTTAAAATTTTAGATGCACCACTTGGCCATAAATGTGTTTCTATTATGGCCACTCCCATAAGAAACACATGCAATTGGCCATGAAAGGAACCAAAATTTAAAACTATAGCGATAATTGGTGCAGTGTACCAGTTATAGCAAACGTCATAAATAATACAAAAATAAAGTTTTGGCTCAGTTTAGAAATTTTTCTTCAAAATTTAGATTGAAACCTTTCATTTGACGCATTTTTTTAAGAAATTTTAAACGTTCTCAACTAGTATAAATTAACCCTTTTCTACTTGATGTAGAAGGAGATGTTCGCTCATCACCATGATGCACCAAGAGTGGACAGTAATGTTTGCTAGAATGGAACATATGAAGAGAAAGTGTTGAAAGTCCCGTCAGTGTACGGTAGGTTGGAAAAGGTATTGAAAATTGAGCGAAAGGGCATGGGTAAAGTAGTACTCGAACCAAGGACGTTACTATTGCCTAACATCCCACTGCGGGGTAGATCAAAGCACGGATGAATCCGCCACCTCAATGGAAGAATCAGGTTGAAAGAAGAACCAGTGGTGATATCTGACAGCTCCCATGTAAAGTATAGGACGATCATTTTAAATGCTTCTAAAAATCAAATGAAATTCTAATTAAAAGCGGTTTGTTGATGAAGAAAAATCCAAACTACTCAATAAAGATATTTTCAGCAAAATAAAAATAAAGCAAAATAATGCCCCTATTTTGCAGTTTAGGATTTTCTTACATCATACAAGAACCGCTTTAATAGATTTCATTTAATTTATTGAAGCATTTCAAACGTTCGTCTTATACTTTAACAAGGAGCTGTCGATTATCACCACTGGTGTCTTCGTTTTCAACTTGATTCTATAGGCTTTCTACTTGCTACTTGTTACTTAGCTTGGCACACAGGAAATTTAATTGATGCAAATTGGTATTCACTTTAATTTTTTTTTCCAAATTTGTCATTTTGTTACGATTTTAAACCCCCCCTCCCCCATATGTCACAATAAGTAACGGTTGCTCAAACCCCCCCCCCCCCCTTCATGCGTAACGTAATTTGTGCACAAAGCCTTATAGCCTTAAAAAATTTTGCACATAATCGGGCCATGATGGCGGGTTTGGGTTCATTTTTTGATGAGTGAGTGCCCTTCAGTATTATTTGTTCATTGTTTTTACCAGAGTTCAAGGGAAGAAATTGAGTCGTCCATCTGACACACCCACACACACACACACACACGCACGCACACACACACACACACACACACACACACACACACGCACGCACGCACACACACAGAAACACAGAAACACACACAGAGACACTGCCTTTTTGCTAACTGCATTTTACTTGTTTATTTGATCAGGTACGATTTAAGCGTTCTTGGTGTTTCTCTCACTTGGGTTGAAAACTTCGAAATGAGATCCAAAGAACAATGCCGATGACCCAGTGCAATATTTCATTGAAAACAAAAAATAACAGCGAGATGTCCTCTTATCCAGTTTAATACGGAAAAAAAAAGATGTGAAAGGCTGTACCAAACACAATGAACATGTACAAGGGCGTGAATCGACTGGTGTGGTCGAAGATAACCGATTTGATGGAATGGGGCTGCATCGATAGTTTGAACTGATTCACTTTTCATTTTGGCTCAATAACTTAATTTTAGAATATTGTTTATTGACTAATAAGAGATTCTCACCTTTCTGCCATAGCTCCACTAACGATGGTTGTTGCAGTTGTCGAAAAAGATAATTGAAAAAGGAAAGCCGCAAATATAGGTCCAAAAAGTGGATCCGTCACTGCGGGATCAATGAGAAAATCTCCTAAAGCTATAAAGGGATTATTCAATTCTCCTCTTCCGAATGACATAGCGTAACCGAATAGCCAATAAGTGAAACCACCTAAGTATCGAAATTGCATGTTATAATTTTATGCGGCATAATTGTCTATCCAACAATCAGTTACCTAGAACAATGTCAATTATATTTTTCATCATTATATTGACTTCATTTTTCACTGAAACACAACCGGATTCAAGCATTCCGAAACCCGTCTGCATTGTGAAAATAATAAACGATGATGTGAGAACCCAATTTGTATCCTCGACAGTTAAATCGTATACTCCAGGAATCACATAGCTATTGTTACGTGCCCATGACTGTGATAGATTTGGTTTTGGAATTATCGTTGGATTAGGTTCGGTTGACATTGATAAAAAAACAAGGCACAAAGCACGATTTGCGATTATTTTTATCAATTTCCACAACTTTTCACTGTAACGATTGGTTGAAGACTAAGCAAGCAATCTTTTCGGTTTCAGGGAATAATCAAACTAAATTAAGGCACTCCATGTGGAGTGAATCAATTTACCTAATTTGTTTAAATAAATACATCATTAGCTCATTACCGATAACATGCAAAGTTTTTCTTTTAACTTGAGCATGAGCTTGAGCTTTTATGAATTATTTACATGCATTTAACATACGCACGGACTCAATGGTTTCATTTTAATTATTTAGCTTTCCGATTTCACCCAAATTCATTGAGTGGAAAACTAACGCTAGTGTTCCTACCGAAGATCTATTGAAAATCTTTCAGTCAAATCTTCTGGAATCCTAAAAAGTGTGAGCTGTTTAGTGGAATACTTGTAACTAGAAATGAGAAGAAAGATTAGTATTTTCCATTTAATTCCGATTACCTTTATTGCTTATCTTGACAGATACGCGTATTTCGTCTATAATGTGCAGACTTCTTCAGTGTCGTGTACTAATAACTCGACCTAGTCGACCCAGTCTAGTTATTAGTACAAGACACTGCAGAAGTGTGCACATTGTAGACGAAATACACGGATCTGTCAAGATAAGCAACAAAGGTAGTTGAAATTAAATAGGAAATACTAATAATATACAATAATAAAAGTGAAACAAACAAATAAATATATACAATATATATAATAATATACAATATAAATAATATACATACCTGTTTTTTAGTACTGGATTAAAGTATTTGACAGTTCGTACAACGCTCTGCGTAGTATGTCTGTCCCAGGCATAATGCTCTCCACGGTGATTTCTGCACAGAAAAATGAATTCTCATTGCGATGTAAATATCCAAGCTTGTACCATTTTTTTTTCATTCACCACGAAGCAGCAACTTTTATGAAATAGTTTTCACAAAACTTAACTCTTGCATACAATATTGTCAGTAATGTATGGAATGTGCCAAAACATTACACCACAATCAAAAATTTAAGCAAGAGCTCCTTTGATCTAAATGGCGCTATAGTGTGCGTGCGTTAAACGTCATTAAGCCTACACTAAGCCGGCATCTGACAGATTTGCTAGTTGCCGGGATCTGACAGATTTGCTAGTTGCTACTTGATTGTTTTTATTTGGCAATTTATTTTAAATTGACGGTTATGGCAACAATCAATGTGCAACTAGCGATTTGATATTGGTTCACTAATGAAGAACCCCTAGTTTCGAAGTACACCTTGCAGTCTGCTCCTCGCCATGCATTCTTGCGCTTTTGTTTACCTTTTGATACAAGTACCTTTGTTTTTGTTTTGATTCGCTATGTTATTTTGACAGAATATTTGAGGGTCTATTTTTGTGAGTTGCGGTCTTAGGGTCGCATCATTAAGCTTGGGACCGAGCTTGGGACCTATATGCTAGTACTGACTGAGCCAAGAAAAAAGTCGTATTTGTTCGGGACCTACTGGTCTTAGAGTTTGTCTATGGATATGGAATTTTATGCCATAGCGTACAGCGTTGTACGAACTGTCAAAAACTCTAATCCAGTACCGAAAAACACGTACTAGACTAAAGGAGTACAACGCTGTACTTTGTATGTGTGTCTGGCCCAGGCATTACGCATGCTAAGATTTAAGGTTGAATGGCTCTGATAAAACACGATGTTTTTTCAATTCAATTTTTTATGTTTTGTGACGCTCCATATATGTGCATAATATTGAACCGAAATTCACACTACTTTTTGGCTGTGTGGGCTAAAACCTAACTTTGCGTTTGTAGACGATAAGTCCAACGCGCACCGTGGCGAGGGGCATGACTGCGTCAGCACCTGCATGCATACAGATGACAATATCCAAAGGCCATTTCACTACGGGTCTGTTGCCATTTCCAATGAGAAATCTTTGACCAGTTTCAGCGCAAGTGCTGCAAATACTCTGTGTGTCATTTACGCCAGAAATGTGATGAAATTGCCAAATGGACTTACGGAATAGGCACAGCTATCAGGGTTTCGGAGTTCCGGCTTCGAAGAACACTGATGTTAGCGTCTGCGAATATATAACCTGGTAGTTTACTGCTTGGAGTTCCAATATGTCACGAGCAGCTGCTGAGAAAAGTATTTTGGCTACCTTTATATTGATTTTATATGTCAAAAGTTTGAGCCTCACGTGCGTAAACAGGTATAGATGACTGTTTTGTATTTTGTTTTAAAACAAATTGAAAGCTTATGCTGTTTGAGGGGTACTTTGAATCAGTAGTAAGCCGTCTGGTTGAATGTCAGATATGTCTTGAAAATGCGGTTGTTGCCCATCGTTTTGTCGACCTTTTTTTTTTATCACGGGGCCATGCTCACGGCAATTTGAAGTAAGTAGATATCTACTGCATTTTTTGCATACATTAATTGTTATGTTATGTATTCTCAGTGCGTGGAATAACAATTATGATGTAGAAGGAGATGTTCGCTCATCACCATGAGGCACAAAAAGTGAACATGCATGCCCTTTCGCTGGATACATGCCCTTTTGCTCAATTTTCCTAAAAATAAAAACATCTGTTCTATTTCCAGCCTGCCGCACACGGACGGAACTTTCAACACTTTCTCTTCACATCTTTCATTCCAGCAAAAACATTAATGTTCACTCTTGGTGCCTCATGGTGATGAGCGAACATCTCCTTCTACATGCATTTTTTGATTTATAACTTTGATATATAATGATCGGTTTTTGTTTTGTTTGTAAATCTGATTCAATTATTGTTCAAATTAAATTATCTTAAAGATAAATCGTCTACTTAAAACCTTTGACGGGACCAACATCATTTTTTCTTTGTCATGTATATTTCTTGCCATGAGTAAGCTGGATTAGTGGCCGTACAAGGAGTTGCGTCGGAAGAGGAGAAAGGTATATGAAACCATTTCTTTCTGAGAAAGGGTTTGCCCTGAATTCAACAACTACCCTGAGACTAGAAGAGAACTACTCTGTCTCTTCAAAGACTCCCGGAGAACTAGCTTAATATCATGAGACCCCTGAACTGAGTCACAGGGTCGGCATGCTACTGGGTAATTCGGAGGGGCACGCGGAACAAAGAGTGCAGAAACTGTGGAGTTCTTATTGGGAACAGGACTATTGAAAGAATGGAAGCTAAAGTGTGCGGGTTGAAAAGTCGCAACGAATTATTTTATGGAACAACAAGCTTTATTGGGCTATTGCGAGATGTGTGGTGTGGTTTCTGCTACTTTGGTACGTACCGGTGAGTTCTGTTGCAGGACGACGGCGAGCGCTCGTGGATGGTAGTGATTCACGTTGCTGGCGTTGGTATTAGTTGACCGCGATGGCGGATGGATGGCTTGGGCGCCGAATTGTCCTTCGACAATGACGGAACGGGGACTTCGATTGTCCCGATACAATTGCGACGGGTGGAATAGCGGAGTTTGGGTTCGGGTTCGTACAGCTTCAAAAACATCATGCACAATATAATCTTTGGATATTGAATTCAAACAGTTACAACTCCCATACATTCTCCTATCTAATAAGGCTTCCCCTTCTCTTATTATTTTTGCACGTTCTCTGTGGAGCATTTTGAAGTTTTGTTCACGTATACTTAGACATCGTTCGATGGCTTGGGCTTCCAATGATGAGTTGACAACTTCGAAAAAGTGTACGACCGGCCACTTGTCCTCATAAGTATCTACCTCACGCCTCTACGAGTCATATGATCACCAAAGACTGCCAGCTGAAAAATGCAGACGCTGGTTGGCATAACCTGGGCAAAGTTATCATTTTGACTATAGCGAAATGACGGGGTGCGACCTGTAAATCATATCATTTCTCTTTCCATTCTCATAACAATTAATAATTTCAGCATGCTTTTGAATCATCTTTGCATTTCAAAACCATTTATCTCAAGGGCCTGGAGCAACATGAAATGGATGAAAGGCTCAATTTGTTTTTCAGCATTTTAACATAACATTTACTTTAAAATTGCACTTTTTAATTTTAGCTACTACATTCATAAAAGAGTGACATGCGCTTATAAGCAGTATAGGATAAATACTTAAATATGTTGTTTAGTGGTACAGGTATACACTTATGTTTGATTTCACATTATTCACTTTTTAAAAAAAGAGTCTAAGTCCTGGAGCACAGGTTTTATTCATGATCTTAACTCTGAAACTATTCACTAAGTCCTGGAGCACAGGTTTAATTTACGATCTTAACTCTAGCACACACAAATCAATACTGAGATCTAACTTCCTCACGACTCTAACTCGAACTCTCTCTCTCAACGCCAAAGACCAAATCAAGTAACCTAAATGCCTAATCTAAATTACTGAGGTCAGCTGGGAACGTGCTGGCGCGATGTCTTCCATCCAGATGTCACGTTCGAGGTGTCCGGTTCCTACATCATTGATCGTTGATGCCTGGGAGTCTGCTGAGTCGCCTGTTCAGATGTTTACGCTGCACTTGTATGCTACGTTGTACTTGTAGTCTACTGGAGCGATGATCTGCAGCCTCGTGGGAACGATGATGATTATGATGATTAACGGCACATAACTATACCTCGATAGTAGGTACCCTCGATAGTACATTCCCTCGATAGTACGCACCCTCGATAGTACGTACATTTTGCCTCAATAATACGTACCCTCGATAGAACGTACATATGATTCGATAGTACGTACAGCCACGAGCCTAGATTTTAACCCTTCTTACATTTACCCTTCAAACAGGTTGCGGCGGTAGGACATTATTTTATAAAATATTTGTAACGGCCTTACCTGGATAAAAATAACTATACAATTACAATACAATAATATAAAATAACATTAAAGTCTATTGCCGACCATGAATCTTATTGTTCATGTATTAGATAAATGAAAAATGCATATTGTCATTACAGTAGATCTACTATTTCCCCTATATGATAGAACTTTCAACAATTGCAAACAATACAATCAATAGTAATTGACTCAGATTTGTTCGGGAAAAAATGATTTTTTCTATAGTTAAGATACATAACAACCCCCTTATTCTATTGTCGATGCCTCAATCTATATAAATAAAAATGAGTTGGGGTTCCTTTGTCACGATTTAACTCGCGAGCGGAAGGACCGTTTGGCATGAAAATTTGTATGCAGGGGTTTTTGAGGCTGGGAATATTTTTAAGATAGTAAGAGACCCCTCCCTCCTCTGAAAGGGGGGGTTCCCATACAAATGAAACACATTTTTCTGTACAACTCGAGAACTGATCAAGCAAAGGAACCCAAATTTAGCATGCGGAAGTTTTTGGAGGCAAAAAATGTTTTTATGGAAGTTTGAGACCCCTCCCCTCTCTATAAAGGGAGGCTCCCATACAAATGAAACAGAAGTTTCTGCATATATCAAGAACTAATCAAGCAAATGGAACCAAATTTGGCATGTGGGGTTTTCTGGTGGCGAACAATGTTTCTATGGTAGTTTGAGACCCCTCCACTCTCCTAGAAGGGATGATGTCAAACAAATGAAACTGAAATTTCTTAATAATAACTCTAGATCTAATAAAGCATATGGAACCAAATTTGGCTTGCGAGGATTTTAAAGGCAATAAATGTTTTAACTAATCAAGTAAATGTAACCAAATTTGACAGGTAGAGGTTTTTGGAGGCAGGAAATATTTCTAAAGTAACTCGAGACCCCTCCGCCCTCTGTAAGAGGGGGGCTCTCATACTAATGAAACACAAATTTGTGCATAACTCATGAACTAATCAAGCATATGGAACCAAATTTGGCATGTGGAGGTTTTTGGAGGAGAGAAATGTTTCTATGGAAGTTTGAGACTCCTCGGCCATCTGGCAGGGGGAGAGAGGGAGGTTTCCACACAAAAACAACACCAATTTTTGCCTAACTCGATAACTAACCAAGTAAATGGAACCAAATTTGGCATATGGAGGTTTTCGAAGGCAAGAAATGTTTCTATTGTGGTTTGAGACTCCTTCGCTTACTGAAAGAGGGGTCTCTCATACAAATGAAACACGAATTTCTGCATAACTCGAGAACAAATCAAGCAAATGGAACCAAATTTGGCATGTGAAGGTTTTTGAAGGAAATAAATGTTTTTAAGGTGGTTTGAGACTCCTCCGCCTTCTGGAAGGAGAGACTCCCATAAAAATGAAACATAATTTTTAACATAACTCGAGAGCCAATGAAGCAAATGAAACTAAATTTGGCATGTTAAGGTTTTTGAAGGCAAGAAATGTTTCTATGGCACTTCACCACCCCTCCCAACTTTAAATGGGGGGGGGGGAGGGGGGCTCCCATACAAATAAAAAGAAAATTTCTGCATAACTCGAGAACTAATCAAGTAAATGAAACCTTTTTAGCATATGGGGGTTTTGAAAGCTAGATTTCTATATACATAAAAATGATTTTCTGTCTGTCTGTCTGTCTGTCTGTCAGACCCTTATAGACTCGAGAAGTTCTGAACCGACCGACGTGAAAATTTATATGAAGGGATTTTTGGGGCTGGGGAAGGTTCTCATGATTGTTTGAGACCCCTCTCAGGAAGGAAATGAGACACACATTTCTTCATAACCCGAGAACTAATCAAGCAAATCGAATCAAATTTGACATGTGGGGGGTTTTGAAGGCAAGACTGTTTCTATGGTATTCCAAGACCCCTCCCCTTTCTGAAGGGGGGGAGGGTGCTTCACACAAATGAAACTCAAATAATTATTATTATAATCGATGAGCCTAGTGCGATGGTTCGAGAACTAATCAAGCAAATGGAATCAAATTTGGAATGTAGGGGGTTTTGAAGGCAATGATTGTATGGTGGTTTGAGAAACCATCCCCCTCTGGAAGGGAGGGCTCCCATACAAATGAAACACAAATTTCTACCAAAAATGAGAATTATCAAGCTTACTTAAACACAAAACGTGTGTTTCTCGGATAAGAAGCATGTTTTGATAGAAGTTTGAACCCCTGCTTATTCAAGAAAAAAAACTCATTTAAAAAAAAACCATAATCGTGCCAGTTATATCAAATTTTCCTTCATTTAATTGCAAGCGTAGCAGCGCACGCACCGGGTTCAGTTAGTTAACAATAAATTCTATTGTGGAAACAAGGAGTATTGTCATCGTATTGTCATAAACAATACTATTAATTGTAAACACTATTGGCTCTATTGTATGGTTACAATACATTCAATTGTAAATCTATGAGAATTTTTTTTTCGAGAGGCCGCGGTTTTGATTCTTCGTGAACTCATTTATTGCATTCACACTCTAATGAGCTGGATTACCCTGCAATAAGTCACAACTGGACATGATATGTTTCACCTCTCTCTGTACCTTATAGCTCCTACTCATGCGTTTGAACAAATGTCATAGGTGTCTATTAGGGTTGTCAGGCAGGTTGTTAACTGTAGTATACAGAATATGTGTGAAGTAAATGTTAAAAATGCTTTAAACGATTTTAAGAGTATTAATTTACTGTTCGATTTGAGTATAATCACCTTAGCATGAAACGAAATAAAACTTGTAGTAAACTATGCGAAAATCTTCTCATTTCACAAGAGTAAACAAAACCAACGCAACGCATTGTCATGAGAGGCCGTAAGCTATAAATACCAGCTAGCTGTGCTAATCCGGTTCATCCCCGCTCCCTGAAAATGGATCTCTTTCGTTGTTCGCCGATGATACCGCAGTCGTCCACAATGGTAGGGTAATAAGAGCGCTTGCCGCGAAACTGCAGCGAAGCCTGAATGTTCTCTCAGAATACTTCACTGAATGGAAGATTCGTATCAACGCAGCGAAAACCCAGGTCATCCTGTTTCCACATTCAAATTCTCCCAGACTTGTCCCGCCTGAGAATTGTAAAATAAACCTGAACAACACAACGGTGGAATGGACCAAATCAGCTGTCTATCTTGGTGTCACTCTAGACAGCAAGCTTATCTTCAGGGAACAGGTTGACAAAACTGTCACAAAGTGTAACGTTCTGTTGAAGCTACTGTACCCATTGATCAACAGAAGGTCTACATTATCCCTGAAAAACAAGCTTGCTGTCTACAAGTAAATCATACTTCCAGTCATCGAATACGGCATGCCAATCTGGGAAAGTTGCGCAAAAACACATCACCTGAAGCTTCAGCGTGTTCAAAATAAGTTCCTCAGGATGATCCTGAACACCCCTCCGAGGACAAAAACATCTGAGGCCCACCGTCTGGCCGAGATAAAAATTCTCGACGATCGCTTTAGTGAGTCTATCAATCGGTACAGGGCACGCTGCCTGACATCGGATCACCAGATCATTCGGAATCTGGTTCCCCACCCCTAGGATTTTCAAATTGTAGTTTTAGTAGTAGATTAGGTAGGTTATCAAATTTTAACAAACAATGCCCCAAGGGCTGAACTGAAAATTTAATTTAAAACACAAAACACACTAAACACACCAAACACAGAAAATTAAAAATTAAACAAAGCTGAAGAGCCCAGTGGGCTAAAACACTTAAAATGTTAAAATTAGTATGTAAGACAAATAAATTGGAAATATAAAACATGTTAAGTAAAAAAAACTAATCCGGTTCATTCTTGTAACGAACTTTTACAGCAACGGACCTGTGGCAGCAGCAACAGTATCAAAGCTGAAAACTTCGTTCAAGTCACGACATTAACCAGTTGGTTTACGTAATGTTGCGTCTTCTTTGTGCGTTGCGTTACACACACATACACACACATACACACACACATACACATACACACACACTCTCTCTCACACACACACACACACACACACACACACACACACACACACACACATTTTCCTTTCCCGCTAAGCTGATTCGATTGGTTATGATATGACAAGAAAATCATTCCTTTTGCCGAATGAACTACCTTTATAGGACAAAATATTTATTTACATGGTTAAATTTATTATTTTATACAATGAAAGCGATTTAAAACCCACTACAGAAAAAAAAACAAAAAAAAATTGTGATTCGATAGTACGTACGATTCGATAGTACGTACACTAAACGAGGCGTAGGTGTACGTACTATCGAGGTATACCTGTATTATGATAAGATAAGCCATTTATTTCAGAAATCATCAAACTGGACTCTTCATTGATCCAATTGCTATCTTTGAAATCAGGAACAATCTAGTGGATAATAGATATATCTATTATGTTTCTCGTATTGATTTACTGCAGGTGCTTTTTTACATTGTCAAGTAATTTATTTGTTTCTTAAAATTCCATGTACATCATTCAAATTTGAAATAGGTATAAAATGTATGTTTTATCTTTTATGACATCTTAATTTTTTATGTAAGGAATGTGAGACCTTGTAAAAACGAGTAAAGTTTTTGATCCATTTCATAGCGGATCAGCTTATGAAAGCATATGAGTCCTATACAAATAACAAGCAGTGAAATATGCTTTTAAATGTTTTATTATTTGAATATATGATACAACATAGAGACTGGTATGCTTTTATGGAAAGTTATTTAAATTTTGAATCATATCGAATCATATTGAACTTTACCATTTTTTTATAAATCTTAATTTATGCAAAAATTTTCACTGTTCCTATAACAAAAAGCCGAGCTTAATTTTGCATCCACAAACGTCATTTTCAACCTTCTGTAACATTGTGAATTATCAATTTTTTTGTTGAAAATTTGACAACACTTTAAATTATGTATTGACCTTATGTGAACAAAATTTCATGATGATAAAATTCATAAATTTGAGATAATGATAATAGGGTATGGAACGGCTTAAGCTCCCCGGGACCCTATTCCAAGCAGGGGGTTCAACATTCGTTTTTGAAGACATTAATATGAAAAATCCGTATTTTTGTGAAAAATTTAGGTAGTTTAATAAAAAATTCACCACAGCCTTAAACATACGAAAATAATGTAGACAAAATTTGAAATTTTCTTCCACCCGGTATTGGGCAAGCTGAAGTATCGGTGCAAATAAAAAGCCAAGGTGAATTTATCTTATTAATAATACTGTATTCGTATTTTTCAAAAACCAATTGATATCTTATGCCATATTTTAAAGATTTTCGTGTGTTACACTAGTTATTGTTTTGTCTATGGTTCAAGTCAGCAAATAGAAAATGTGTCACCGACTCGACGAGGCTGATTTGCTCAAGATTTCGCTTGTTAAGTTGAACAGTTTATCTCCATGATCGCGAATGATCTGAATTTTGTTAAATTGAACCGATTAACCGAATAATGCAGCCTAGATGTATAGAAAATGTACACACGTTATAAACTAACTGTTATATAGATGAAATAACAATGACTTAACAAGACAACAGACTCAATGTTAGGGACATATTTATTTCTTTGTTCCCAACTTTAGTTGGGTTTGTTGTCTGGATAACTTAGTAAAAATGTTGTTGTTAGTAGAATTTTCAATGACAACGTATGAATTTCGATTGTATATTCTCCAAATGGCTCATCTAAACACAAACCAAAGGAACAAAACCACATTGCCCGGATAATGATGCCTCTAGAGCACGACTATTGGATACCCTAGTGACCCGAGGTAGACAACCATTCCGCGAGATAAGAGATGTTTTGGGAATGCGTGATCTTCCCTACATGCAAGCGATTTACGAATTCCTTTGTTTGTCTGATCTAAGAGTGTAACGTCATCACCTCCCCTCCTTCCACTCTAGTAAATTCCCTGCCATTGTGTCCCAGTTATATTATCCCTTTGTTTCCGTGCTACTTACCTGCCCAGCAAGCTGTGGTTACCCATCTGCGGCTTAGTTCCTGAAAGGGACTACAGCGACCGACGATTTGGTAGATGTCGCAATCATGAGCAGCAACTGATACCTGAAATAAGTTACCTACCTAGCCCCTTCCAAACGATAATGTGACCCATTAACCTCGATCTAGCCACGAGTAATTGCTCAAGTAACAATGGTAGCTGAACAGTAAGAGCAATAGCCGAACAATCGTTGTTTAATGGTGTCAATTTCTGTATAAGATGATAGCTGAATATGATGCTGACTAAAAGCTTGATGAGTTTACTGTAACTCTTTTGTTCAGCTTATCATCGTTTACTGAATATGATACTCAATAGAAGATTATGTATCTGCTTTACCACTCGTTATCCAGCTTATGTGTAATATGTAATACAAAAGCTCCCCCCATGAATCTTTTATTCAGCCGTTACATGTAATAACAAACCATCAATAAGAAAATTTGTTGATTAAATGAACCAAAAATCTAATAAAATTTTCAAAAGAAATGGTACTTATTACCGAGATCTGAAAAAGACGTCTGAAATGTGAGAAAGATTTAAAGAGCATATTTTCTGAAAATAAAGAAAGGAATTTTGTTCTTCCTGATCACCCAACGATGGATTGCAAGTATGCTGTAGAAATTACATTATTGAAAGGGATATTCTGAATTTGTTGGATCAATTTGAATGAAATTGATTTAAATCGAGTGATCTAGGCATAAATTCACGTCACCTGATCAGTTGTAAACATAAAGGTTGTTCAAGTTGTTCTCTAGTCATAACAAAATATGATAAAACTTCAAAATGATTGCAAGTACTCTTCATCGTCGTATTTGTCCTCGACGTCACCTTCAGATTCTTTTGCTTCACTCAGATCAGCTTCGTCGTTAGAGGATTCGTCAATGCGATCCTTAGCTTAGCTTAGCTTAGCTTGACTGGTTAGAGGATTCGTCAATGCGATCCACACAAAAAATAGTGAATTCGTAACATTCTTTTGTCAATAAATCGATCAATCAGTTGGTAGCATAAATTTATGGCATTACAACCACCTGCCGTGTCTCCGATTATGTTTTTCATGTAGCTTGTCTATTAGAAAATAAACAAAGTAAATGAAAGTTTCGTTTTCTTTAAAAATTTATTATAAAACTTACCACTCGCTTAGCGTAAGACTTTTCCCTGAGATTTTTTTGAACTCCCCTAGCTCGTCATCAGATGAAACAGGCTTCAAGAAAAACCATCGAGATTGTCTTCTTGTTCATTAGGCTGCAGCTGTAGGGAGGCAATTTTTTCATCAAAATCACATTTGATTGGTGCAACAGTTTTGCGTTTTTACAGCAGTGAACGTTTTCGTAACTTCTTGTACGATATCTCTTTTAAGTTAAAAAGTTTTAACTGCATCATTTTAAGCGATGATTTCTTTTATTAGTCCATCTCCATCAATGTATGTCTAAAATAAACTAAGAATATTCATCGGAGCAACAATTGGATTCGTGTTTCTATTACCTTATACGGTGAAGCACCCGGTCTGGGTCCTATTAAAAAAAATATTAACTACACCTTAACTTCATTAATAACAGCTCACTACCGAGATTTAGTTTGCAGCACCTTTGGTTCGGACTTTTTTCGAAAGCGGTGGTTGCTGGAAATCAGAATCATTTTCGCCGGACATTTCTGCCGCCTCTACATTCTGCGAATGTATTAAATGATTTTCGTTACAGAGTGCATGGAATATTGTGCCATTTTGAAGACGGGCTGATGAACGGTCTTTGATGAGTGCCGCGGCATTTTTGTCCGACCACCTCAAAATATTTCCGCTGACCCAACGCTAGAGTGATGTTCTTTGCCACTTTCTACCGTTTCGACAACGGTGAAACTGCCAGCTATTTCTACAAGTAGATAAAATATATTTGTTTTTCCATGCCATGGAGGTATTTGATTTATATTTACCTGTATTTTTCTTCATTTTACGGGACCTTACCAGAGATCCACGATGACCAAAATCTGGACGAGCACTGACCTGGAAACAACAACACTGATGTTTTGACAGCTTATCCATGCGTTCTTATAAGATTTGTAAACAATGCACTCTCATTGCACTCAAAGTACGTTCGGTTTTAACGTATTGGGGTTAAAGTTACGCAAAATTGAGTGAAACCGCATGAACGTGTAGTTATAACTTGTTCTTTCACAAATTGTTAAACCCGTACCATTCCAGGTGGAGGAGATACTAAGGTAAGCGACTATCAATCAATGCACCCAAGTTCGATTCCCGATTATAATTATTAATTTATATCTTTCAATTTCAGGCAATATGCGCTGTATCCTCATTAAATCTAGATCTTGACTCTCATGGCAAAGTTAGCTAGAATTCCATCGAATTAATTTTTATTTTTTTGTTGATGTTGCATAAGTGATGACCAATTGCTGAATAAAATATGATTAAGTGACTCTAAAGCTTCAACTGATCCTTTTCTGTTCTATAAATAGAATCATAAATGATCCACTTTTGCTGAATTATTGCTGTTTAGTTAGTGGGTAAAAGTCGTTGTAGAGATCAACATTTCTGCAGCCTATATATAAGCGCTACTTCAACCTCTATTCAGCATCCCGGAGAACTTAAATCAAGTTATGGCTGAATAAAATCACCAAAATTAGATGTTTAAGACCAAACCAAACGATTACAGTTCTTTTATATAGCTTTTGTTTAACTGAAGGCTGATTTGTAAAAGCTAGAGAAACGCTTAATCAGCATCGAATTGTTACCTGGGTGGCGCCCCACTTTTACTAAAATCGAAAAATTAAAACAATGTTAATTACAATAATGAACATCGGCTCCGCAAAGTGTTAAACATGCCTGAGCCTAACAAATAAACGAACTGATTAAAAAAGGCACAAAACGTGTGCAGAGTGAATTATTATGTTTACATTATGAAAAGGCCAATAAATCATATGTGAAAATCTTTTAAGTATTTCAAAGCAGTTCAAGCTATGTTTACTATGTGAAAATTTATGTTGGGTAAAGCGAATACAGCTGGCAAATCTTTTAATCATAAAATCAGGAAGAAAAACCATACGAATGCATTTAATAAAAATTCGATCGAATGGGACGAAGTTGCATTCACAAATAGACCCAATTTGTTACTTATAGACCGACATTACATCTATGTCCCTCGAAAGTTTTTGACTTTATATAATGAGTTGTATAGTTTTTCATAATACAAACTACCACATGTTTTATTAAACGTTTCTAAGCAAGTGTATAACAAGTCAAATATCGCTTGCAGCTGAAAAACTTTATGAGTTATGATAAAAATTGTAATCGATCGTTGCATATTAGGCTGAGTTAAGGAACACATACCCTATATCCAAAAACTTTTTTCACATATGTTATCATAACATCAAATTTTCAGTTAAAAATCTTGGTCATTGACAATGTTGCAGAAGGTTGAACATGACGTTTTTTTAATCAAATTTTTTTTCCATGAAATTTTGAATACTCTTATAATTAATGCATGAGTTGTTTTTATTTTATAGGTCACATCTGTGTTTTTTTTGTAGGTCCAATTGTTATTTCGAATGTCATGCTTTTTTTTCTGATATATTCTTTATTGGAACCCATTCTATGCTAGGTGTTAAGTGGTTTCCTGATCATCCATTGCTTCGTCCATGGCTATTGCTAAGCCTGAATTTTTTTATCAGTTGGATGTTATGCGTTATCATTCAGTGTTTGTTGTTGTTGACCTTATTTCTATTAATGTCGTTTTTCAGGAGATCCCCGATGTTGGTGCGCTTCTGGTCATGTGTGATCGTTTTTCAACATTTTTGATCACCCGTAGTATTTGTCGGCTGTATCACACAGGTTGCCCTCTTCTAATTAACACTCCATTTCCTGTGACACGTGTGAGGGGTCGTGGAGATCGCTCCATCTCTCCTACTTACTGGCATACTTATTTGTTGGACAAACTATCAGCTATACAATAATAATTTGTTTTTAAAGCGTTTCAGCATAACATTTTCATTGAAAT
>JASCZW010006747.1:0-113842 GCA_034211315.2 Aedes japonicus
TAATGAACTTGAACTGCCTTCACGCTAAGATGAGAATACCTAAAATTATGTATTTATTTTAGCTAAATCTAGGTATTGTTGACAATAACCAAAATATCGATAACAGTTAACGATAATAATCATTTTACTTTCATTTGCATAATGTTCATTTTCCAATATTAGACGTTATTATTTACCCAAAATTAAATACATTTTCGTGACTGAAGCAACGCAGTCTTTATGTTTTCCCAAGCGAAAACGTAATTATTTTTCTTATTCACCCTTTAATTTTTAATTTTAATTTTTTCGCTCAAAATTTGGTCAAAGAGTAATGTGTGTGAGTCGATCAAAGTTTTTATTAATAAGTCAAATTCTTATTCTTTTTCAAGTTTAGTTACTACAGAATACAGGAGAAATATTCAGCTAAGCTTCCTTTTAACCAAATGCAAATTGCCAGGTCTTTTGTTTAACACATGCCATAAGATTTTGTACAGTCTCCTTGTTGACTTGATTCGCGGCAGAACGCCAGTTTGCCTTGCCTTACTGTTTATCGCTCACTACAGCTTTCTGAGTCTTCCTAAGGTTCCGTTTGACGATGGACCAATATTGTTCGATTGGGCGGAGCTTTGGGGTGTTGGGAGGGTTCTTGTTCTTGGGCACCACTTGAACGTTGTTGGCAGCTTACCACTCCATGGCCTTTCCGTTGTGGCAAGATGCAAAATCCGGCCAAAATAGAAGTGTGAAGACGTTTTTGTAGGCACTCGCTCAGATAAATTTCCTGGTTGACGGTTCCGGTCGCAATGTAAACGTTGCTCTTCAAGCTACAGGTACAAATGGCATGGCACGTCAGATATTTCTTCGCGAACTTTGACAGTTTACTGTGCTTGAAAATACCTTCATCTTTCCGGTTGTCGTATAAAATTCCTGTTCAGGAAACTATTTAAAGTCTGCCTTGACGTAAGTTTCATCGTCCTGTACCACGCAATCAAAGTTCGTCAGCATCGTCGTCTACAACTTTCGCGACCGTGCTTTGGCCGACATGTTTTGTTTATCGTCGCGATTTGTAGCCACCACTTCTTGTAAGTCTCGACAGTCCAGCTCGTTTTTTAGCTCTACCCACGGTTGAAGGCGGCACTCCCAGCTTTTGTGCGACCTCTCGGACGGAGAGGTTGGGGTGCTGCTCGAAACAGCGGGCAACTTTTTTTGTCGTCGCTGTGGCCTCCGGCTTTCGATTTCCCCCCGATCCAGCTTTCATGGCTGTCCACAATCATTCACCGAACACTTTTAATACATTGGTAACAGTTGATTTAGCCACATTCAACAATTTCGCCAACTTGGCGTGAGAGTAGTTTGGATTTTCGCCATGTACGTGCAAAATTTTGATGCGTTGCTTCTCTTCCTTCGACGACATTTTGATAACTGAAGTGTTAATCTCAAAATCAAAATAGAGGCATAATGCTACACGCACACATCTTCAAAATGAGGGATGTGGACATTTTTTTAATGCACGATGAAAGAAAATGCGTCAAGTTTAAGTCGACCAAATTTTGATCGAAACACGCTTTAATCCTGCAATAACTAGTTTATTCATGTTCCAATATTTGAAGCAATAATTTTTGCATTCTTCTTTTATTCTATTTCCGACGGATCCTTGAGGACCAACATGAATCCCGATTTCCAATTCGGCTTAACTCCGGAGTGATATAACAAACGTTTTAAAATGTTAGGTCGTTGCAGATCAAATATTACTGTAAAGGAGGAATTCAGGTTACGTAAGAGTGAGGTTAAACGTCGTAGGTGGAGTTCTTGAAAAATGTTGTTTCGAGCTGTTTAAGCAAAGTAATTGGAGATAAAAAGAGCAGAAAATTGTCGATAATGACCGATTCCAAACTGTTTAAAAAATAACCATAAAGTTATTATCAAGTTAAGTTTCAGATACTAAGATTTTTAACCTCACCTTAGCTTCACTTGGATTCCTCCATACCTTATTGATATTTCGGTTTTGAATAAAGAAAAAAAAACATATATGTAATACATTTGAACATTTGTTTCTCCTTAAGTGCAGAATTTGGAATACTAATTCGAATGAATAAATTGTTAAATCGTTTGTCTCTTCAATTTTGCTTCAATTTTGTAAAGTTATACTACAAAAAATACCAAATTTTCAGTAAAAAGTAAAGATAAATATCGGTAATATTTAACGTTTATCTTCCTCCAATACTAATACCCAATATTAGATAATCTAAGTTTACGAATAATTTGGGTACGTGCACTTTTGAGCGATTTTGAGCGAGGAGAGGGGGGGGGGGGCACCTGGTTGGTAAATGGCTGATCAACACGTACCATAGGTACTTTGCGTACTTCAGGTATAAAATAGATCCTAATGGGCGGCTAATGCGATCCTTAGCCTCTTGTAACTCCTATCCCTACCTCCCCGTGGTGCCGACTGGGGTAACCATAGGAAAGATCGGGTAACCAACCCCGGTAGAACCTTGGTCATATAACTATAAATTAGAAGAAAATTAGTAATCTCCATTTAATTCCAACTACAATTGATTATCTTCGACAGATACGCGTATTTCGTCTACAATGTGCAGACTTCTTCAGTGTCTCGTACTAATAACTCGACTGAAGAACGACGAGACACTGAAGAAGTCTGCACATTGTAGACGAAATACGCGTATCTGTCGAAGATAAGCAATTGTAGTTGGAATTAAATGGAGATTACTAATTTTTCTTCTAATTTATAGTTACAAGTATTCCACTAAACAGCTCAAACCCTCTAGGATTCATCTTGGTCATATGCTGACAGTGAAGGGGGGCAAGAGGACACTCTTGAAAGGGTGCAGTCTATCTGAGCGTCTGTACTCCATGTCGGGGGCGGCTCAAAACAGCGTCTGTTCTCAATGTTAGGAGCGGCTGATAATCGTCCTCGTGCCAGCGTGGGACTCTAAACAGTGCTGCACACGATGGTCCACTGGCAAGACAAGGGGTTGTGGAAAGCCCAACAAGCAGCCCTTACAAAAATCAATGTTACAAATAATACAGAAGTTAATACGGCCGAAACAATCGGCAAAGACACAGGCGACCAAATAAAGACTACGATTGGAAATTCGGAACATGGAACTGCAAATCGCTCTGCTTCTCTGGCTGCGGTAGGATAATCTAGGACGAACTTCAACCACGGAACTTCGAATTCGTAGCACTGCAAGAGGTTTGATGGACAGGACAGACGGTATGGAAAAGCGGGCATCGAGCGGCTACTTTCTACCAGCGCTGTAGTGCCAAAAACGAGCTGGGCACCGGCTTTGTAGTGCTGTGCAAATGTGTCAACGCGTGATTGGATGGTTTCCGATCAACGCTAGAATGTGCAAGCTGAGGATCACGGGTCGATTCTTCAGCTACAGCATCATCAACATACACTGCCCACATGAAGGGAGACCCGATGACGAAAAAGAAGTGTTCTACACACAGCTAGAGCAAGTGTTTGATGGTTGCCGGCAGCGGGACGTAAAAGTCGTCGACATGAACGCTCAGGTACGACGAGAGGCAATGTACAGACCGCTAATAGGACCTAACAGCATGCATACCGTATCGAACAATAACGGCCAATGATGCGGCCTCCCGTGGTTTGGTAGTCCGAAGTACCTTTGTCCCCCGTAAAGACATCCACAAAGCCACTTGGAGATCACCTGACCAACGAACGTAGAATCAAATCGACCATATTCTAATCGACGGAAAATTCTTCTCCGATATCATCAACGTTCGCACTTATCGTAGCACGAATATAGACTCCGATCAATACCTATTTTCAGTATATATGCGCTCCACAGAGTACAACACGCGTCGAATTCGGACGCCACGACCTAACATTGAGTTACTACGGGAAACTGGAGTTGCCCAGGAATACGCGCAACAGCTAGAAGCAGCCCTACCAACGGAAGAGCAGCTTGGGCGCAGCTACTCTTGAGGATGGCCGGAGTGATAAGCGAACCGCCATTGGTTTGATGGCGAATACAAGCAGTGAGTAGAGGAGAAGAACGCAGCACGGGCGAGAACACCGTTCGAGAGCGAATGTGAAACGGTATAGAGAGGCACGGAACGGGCAAAATTCTATTCTTCTAAGGAAAAAGCGCAAGATGGAAGATGGAGATCGCGAAGCAATGGAAGAACTGTAACGTGCTAACGACACACGCAAATTCTACGAGAAGTTGAACAGCTCGCGCAAAGGCTACGCAGCATAGGCCGATATGTGGTGATTGAAAGATGGAAGCAGAACTTCGTCGAGCACCTGAACAGCAATGTTACAGCGAACGATAGTGACACGGCAATAAATCTAGGAACACCCTCAGAAGACGACAGGACCCCTACTCCAACTTTTTAGGATTGGTCGGTTGAAAATCAACAAAGCGGCTGGAGTTGACCAACTCCCAATCGTGCTATTAAAATACGGTGGTAAAGCACTGGCCAAGGCGCTGCACAAGGTAATAACCAAGATTTGGGAAGAGGAATGTTAACCGGAAGATTGAATGGAAGGAATAGTGGGTCCCGTCTATAAAAAGGGCGACAAGCTGGATTGCTGCAATTATCGTGCAATCACGCTACTGAGCCCCGCCTATAAGTTGCTCTCCCAAACTTTATGCCGCCGCCTGTCACAAATTGCAAAGGAGTTTGTGGGGTAATACCAAGTGGGATTCATGGGTGGCCGCGATACTACGGACCAGATTTTCGCGATTCTGCAAGTGCTGCAGAGATGTCGCGAATATAACGTGTCCACACATCATCTTTTCATCGATTTCAAATCAGCTTATGATACAATCGATCGAGACCAGCAATGGCAGATTATGCAGGAATATGGATTTCCGGAAAAACTGACGGGGTTGGTGAAACCAACGATGGATCGCGTGATATGTGCCGTCCGAGTATCACGGACACTCTCGAGTTCCTTCGAATCTTGGGGAGGGGTTCAGGCAACGTGATGGATTGTCGTATTTGTTGTTTAACATTGCACTGGAGGGTGTGATTTGAAGAGCAGGGACAGGCACGAGTGGCACGATCTTCAGGAAGTCTGTCCAACTATTTGGCTTCGCCGACGCGACGTTGATATCGTAGCACGAAACTTTAAGACGATGGCAGACACGTACGGAAGAGGCTCACGAGAAGACAATGTTAGCCTCCTAGCACGAGTTCAGATCGGGGGTGATGAATTCGAGGTTATAGACGAATTCGTGTACCTGATGACCGCTGATAACGACACCAGCAGAGAAATACAAAGGCGCATTATGGCTGGCAATCATGCCTACTTTGGACTCCGAAGGACGCTAAGATCGAACAAAGTTCGTCGTACGGCCATGAAAATGGACATTGCTAGTGAAGGACCAACGCGTCCTTGGTGTCTTTGAACGTAAGGTGCTGGGTACGATCGACCATGGAGTGTAGGAAAACGGAACATGGGGGAGGCGAATGAACCACGAATGGCGTCAGTTGCTGGAAGAACCTCCCATCGCATACATCGCTAAAATCGGTCGACAATGACAAACTGGGCATGTCGTTTGAATGTCGGACGTTGCCCCTGTAAAAATGGAAGAAGAGGCGCGCAACGAGCAAAGTGGATCGATAAAGTAGTTGGTGACCTGTGGACTCTCCGCAGACAGCGAGGCTGGCGAGGTACAGCCATGGCAGCAGAGGTCACACCGACCTTGGTCTGGCTGGTAAGACAAGGTATAGAAAACTACGACTTCCCTGTGCTAAGAAACTTTTTGGTGAGAAAAGTTTTTGTTTCCAACAGGATTCATCTCCAGCGCATAAGGCAGTAGTTGTTCAGCAGTGGTGCAAGCAACATTTATGATGTTTTATCAGTTCCTCTGAATGCATCGTCTCATGATTTGAGATTTGGGATAAGGTGGTGCTGCTTTCAAAAAATAGTCTAGTTTCACTTAACAGTTTTCTTTAGTTCCTTAATTATCGAGATTTTCATCCTAGGGGCTGATTTATCTCCCGTTGCCGTCACCCGAATACCTTCTTGGGTATTTGAGTAACTTGTCCGGAGGTGAGGTTCGAACTAAACACTAAACTTCTCCGCTTCCCTTTACACAATGTAAGTTTAATACCTTGATATGTTTTTTAAGTGCAATGAGTAAGATACACAATCTTGTTTAAGGCGAATAAAAAATTTCACGTATGACATTTCTACGTTGCCACCCTGTTCTAACGCATATTTGGATTTTTCAGAAAGGTCCATTCAAGCAATGTCATTCGAACTGTTATTATGAACCAAATGGCTCACGAACTGAAAAGCCTAGTTCATTCGAGCATCACTGTCAAAAACGTCGCTAGTTGGCCAGGATCTAGCTGAAATAGGAACTTCATATACACACTAGCGCCGGGTAAGGGATAATTCTGAATTGAACGGTTCACCATCTGGGAAAGCCTAGTTCACTCGAGCATCTCTTTGAAAAACATCAACTTTCTAGATAGCCAAGATTTCGAGAACCACCTGATACAGGAACCTAATATGCACACTGGTGCCAAATAGTGAGGTTAACTCTGAACTATACGGTTCACCATCCACAAGGTCTAGTTCTCTTGAGCATCCTTCTCCAAAACAATCACTTGCTAGATGAACAGTAGCTCGAGATCCAACCTAAACTAATACTTCATATGCATGGTTTATCTGCAGAAAAGCTAAAGTCACAACTTGCTAGCTGCCCAGGATATCTAGATCAAGTTAATACAGAAACTTCATATGTACACTAGCGCTACGTAGTGAGAGAATTCTGTTGAATAATTTTGCTGAAGGCACTAACTTTCTATTTGTCCAAAATCGCGTAACTAGAAATGAGAAGAAACATTAGTATTTTCCATTTAATTCCAACTACCTTTGCTTAATTCTGCACATTGTAGACGAAATACGCGTATTTGTCAGGATAAGCAAAGGTAGTTGGAATTAAATGGAAAATACTAATTTTTCTTCTCATTTCTAGTTACAGGTATTCCACTAAACAGCTCAAACTCTCTAGGATTCAAAATCACGTGTTATTCCAGGTCTGAGCCAATTTGGTCAAGTCCCACATGCTAAAGGGTGTATTCGATAAAAATGGCGCATCAAAAATCTTCTCTAGCTTTTGAACCGTATGAGTTAAAAACCTGGAAATTTGAGCAAATCTTATGCACAGTGTATTATGTGCACAGTGTATTTGTTATGTTTCAGAGTTGTTCATACAGTAGTTCCAGTCATGTCGTCAAAACGAGAAATTTTCCGTGAAAAATTTTTGTGCACTTCTCAAAATCTAGAGACGTTTCACCGATGGGTCGCTAAAAAGCTTGCAAATTGTAAATACAACTCTGTCTCGTGTGATAAAACCTTCAAGGAACGTCTGAGTGCCGGGTGAAGAGAGTAGCCGTAAAAGTGATCCAATGGACAGTAAAATGGTTCAAGAACCGTCCGAATATGTCAACTCGTTGCTCGTCAAATGTCGCTAAAAAGCGCAGAAAACCATGAAGCGTGCTGGGTTACATGTTCACCAGGTGCAAAATGCCACAACGTTGAATGAAAAGCAAATCATCACTGTGAAAATCCACGCTCGGATACTTTACACCAAGTTGCTTACCAAATCATGTTGCATTGTGATGGATGACGGAATTTACGTCAAGGCCGACTTCCGTCAACTACCTGGGCAAGAATATTTCGTTGCCAAGTGTAAGTTCCGTGTTCCGGAGAATGTTCGAAAGAAGAAATGATCTAAATTCGCATGATCTGGCAGATTTGCGGATCCCTTCATCACTTACGGGACAATCAACGGAGCGATTTAATATTTCCATTTCCATTCATAAGGAATCAGAAAGGGTCAACTCTGTTTTAGCCTGATCTAGCATCCTGCCACTACGCTTGAAGCGTATTAACGCCGAGGCAACGGAGTCAATTTTGTGCAAAAAAAAGCTGAGCCCTCCAAACTCACGGGAACTTTGCCCAATTTAAATATTCTGGGCAAAAATGAAGACAACACTTCGCAAACATCCCAAAACTATTATTAAAACAAAGCTGGTGTTGACGAAAATTTGAGTAAAATAACAAAAACACTGGAAAAATTGGTTGTTCCAAATTTTAAGGGAAAAGGAAAGTACAGGCATTCGGGATGGGAGATGCTTTTGATTAAAAGAAATTTTGTACATCATTCCTCATAAGCTTTTCATTCTCTGACAATTTCAAAATAATCCGATTACCGGTTTAATTTTGGTGAGTAAACATATATGTGCCATTTTTATCGAATACACCCTTTATGGGTTTCCATTAACGTGGATTCCTTCAGCGCGCTATTGGGGCGAATTCTGTAATTAAAAATCAATGTAACCCACATGTTTCCTTCATATTTCAACATATTAACTGCCCCAACACGGGTACACTCAGATCTTGAACACTGCGGAAATCGATTAATGTCAGTCTGCCCGTCAAAGTAAACGATGATAATTGAATCATCGTAGCAGATAATTTGCCATCACCTATCATTTGCGACATGACAGTTGTTCGTCGATTTGGAAAGTCCAACTGCGGTTCTATCTTGCTGGCTCAGCAGCTTCCATCTATATACCTTGCAAGCCAATGGAATAATTGATTAATTACTTGTCTCCCGTCGTCATCCATCCCGGCTTTACACATCTTCTCGAGAACACACCAGTGTGGAACAGTGCCATGGAAATCGGTTCGATAACTAAAGCAATGACTAGTGACTAATGAGCCATCTACGCTGAATATATATTTCTGATGCTCAACTGTTCGGCTTGTTGAACGGTGGAAAAGGAAGGACCGGGAAAGGACTTTTCAGTTTGTCCATTCACTGTCACTCAATTCCCTCAGTGCAGGCGAGCAGTACAATGTAGGCCACAGCTGAATACTGGAAGATGCTTTCAGAACTGAGACCATAACAGTGGCAATGACAAACGTTGGGGCATCGGCGATGACATTATCATTGTGATTGTAAAACAAAGTGACTTCTGTGAAATAGGGGGAAGCATTCTACTGGTTTTATGAATATCATTCTGTAAACTTTAACCTCGCCGTGAATCGGCTGGGCATTGCTTGCAAGACCAACTTTTGCCCGAAAGTGCAGAGAGTACACTAATCGAGAAAAGATTTCATCGGAATCGATTCGAAACACTTTAGTCGATTCAGGTACAATCTTGAATCATTTAGTTTTATCGTTCCGTCGGTTTCCTTTCAGTGAGCAAAGTTCTTCTGCACTTGCATATCGGGTCGGAACAAAAGCTTCGTCTTGCCCTTTTTTCGAGCTCATGCAAAGCTCGCAGCAGCAGCAGCAGCAGACGTGATTTGCATATTTCAGCAATCAAACACCTTTCCACATTGTTGGTTGCATTGCATTCGACGCTCTTCAATTTCATTCATCTATTCATGCGAATTCGTATTGCTTCCTCGTCTCGGATTCTGATTGAATCGCTCGGGGAAGAAGCTAGTGCACGAAGTGCAGCTTTTTTGCATATTCGTTTCGGCCACGATCAATACTTGTATTTTTTCCGCTTGCATTGAAAACGCCTTAGATGGGCGATTGCAGCAGCACAGCGAGGTTTTGCTGTTGTTGCTAGCGATTGACCTACACCTTGAAATCGAATTTCAACGCGTCGATTTCGTACTAAGCTTTTACTGTTCGCGTGGGGGGAGGGCGTTTTCGCTTTCTCGCGACTCGCCGCGCCTCGTGGATTCGTGGAAATGAGATGCTCGGTACTGCCGGCGGGTTGGATAGGGATGATATCCAATGCTTCGCTGGAGAGCGAAGCTTCTGAAACTTCAAACTTCGTGTTTGGATCTTTGCATATTGACTTGAAATTTGGCGATGCAAATATTTAAAACAGTTTTGTTGCTCTGAGCAACTGGGATGGAAATGAAAATACGCAACAGTAAACTGTTTATTTTTGCTTTAAAAATCCCCATCGGGCAAGCATCTTCAATTTATGGTTCCAGTATCATAGGGGTTACAGGGTGCGGCAGAAAATAATGCGAAAATGTTCAAACTTGAGTATTAGGTTAATTCGTGTAGCTAGTGACTAATTTCTGTCGAAAGTCTATTTGTTTATGTTTACTTTCAAGTGGTGCATCCAAACATTCTATTTGTTTCATTGTAAATTCTTCAAAATGTTCACGAAAGAAGTGATCACCAGTTTGTTGCAGGCCAGAAGCAACCGAAAGAAATTGCCAAGGTGGTAGGGTGCCATTTGGAAACAGTTTACCGCATGAAAAAGTCCCTGCAGGATGGTCCGTGCAAAAATTGCTCGCAACCTGGTGCGTTTCATAAGAAAACTTGCAAAGGAAGCCAATATTTCGGAGAAATCCATACGGAGAATCATCAAAGAAGACCTGCATGCATCTTCCAGAGCCAGAGTGAAACGCCACTTGATTACGGACCGGGTCATGAAACCACGAGTGACTCGTTCCAAGAGATTGCTTTCCTTGATGAAGAAGGAAAAAATGCCGCCTGTTTTCATTGATGCTGGAGTTAAAATCAATACCGAAGTGTATATCGGTATTTTTCCCTGGTTGAAGGTCAACTTCTCCGAGGACCAAAACGTTGTCCTACAGCAGGATGGAGTGTCATGGCACACGTCCAATCGTACCCAACAATGGTTGAACGATAACATGAAGTTTTGGCCGAAGCATTTGTGGTCCCCTAGCAGTCCATATCTTAATCCGTTGCACAATGGGAAAAAACGGACCCAAATTCCCACAGATGAGACGCCGCTGGATTGGCTGCTTGAAATATATCATTTCTTATGGGAAATTTGCCAAAAAATTGAATGGTGCCATTTTCAGCCTACGCCAAGCCCAGGAAATGGTCCATTTTACCCCATTTACCCCTCAAAATATGTCTTTTTGAGTTGGCATCAATGTTACTACAATCTCCGCTGAATGGTTTGCCCACATAGAATCCTATTTCATAATAAAAACTCGAATGGTACAAGTTTCATTCAGTTCCGAGCTCGGAAAGTGACTGATTTAGCCCAATTTCCCCATTAATTTGAGATTTTCTTGTTCGTACCCTTTCCGCTACAATCGCTGCCAAAGTTTATGGCTAAAAACAGCCTATCTTACGTGAAAAAGTCTAGGAAATCGAATGGTGTTATTTTCGTTTTGATACACAATCGGAAAACTGTTCATTTTGCCCCATTTAACCCTATCTTTGTGTGTTTTTAAGCTTTTATTCATATATCCACAATCGCCGCTGAATTTTCTACATGAAAAAGACTATGCCGGACGTGAAAAACACTGAAAAATCGAATGGTGCCATTTTCAGCCTGCGCCGAGCCCAGGAAATGGTCCATTTTACCCCATTTACCCCTAAAAATGTGTCATTTTGAGTTGGCATCAATGTAATTACAATCGCCACTGTGAATGGTTTGCCCGCATAGAATCCTATTTCATAAAAAAATTTCTGGGGAATCGAATGGTGCAAGTTTCATTCAGTTCCGAGCTCGGAAAGTGGATTATTTTGCCAAATTTCCCCATTAATTTGAGATTTTCTTGTCAAAATCATTTAAAAAAAATTAAAAGTCGATTTAAAAATAAACACCATTTTTGATTTCTGTGAAATTTTGTCTCAAGATAGGTAATTATGTTCCTTACTAACCGTTTTAACATTACAAGATAGGCACTTTAAAGGAAACAAAGTTTTTCTAACAAAAACTTTTTCATGTGCCATTGATTTTTTTTCAGTGAATTTTGTTATCAAAAACTAAACCAGTTAAGGTCAGAATCATCCCAGAATCCAATGAAACTTAATTTGTTAGGAGATTTTGCCCTATTTATTCAATCATTCGGAAGGGTTTTGATGTTTGATTGCAACATGTATTGAATTTCACTTTTATGTATTCATTTATTTATAATGTCTCATATATACATATGCTAATATTTGTCTTAGAGCTATTTTTGAACATATTCTTTTCTATTTTTTTTTTACAGATTATGGTCAATATGTTTGGTTCATCTCCTGAATTAGAATACCTTTTAGCCTCTACTTTGTCTCCTGGAATAGGTAAAAAACTGTGGAATTTCTTAGTGCCTGGTATTGTTTTGGCGTTATTATATTTTTCTTCGAGTTTTTCGGATATTTCAATGTAATGTTTTAGTGACTTTATCATCTTTTAGTGGTCGATCTCACTTCAACGAAATTATCTCGAAGTTCTCTGACCTTCTGCTTAAGCATTGAACCTTTTTTCTTAGCTTCTATTCACCTTAGTTGGGATTATTTCAGAATCAAGGTTTTTTTTTGAATTTTTGGTGGATTCTCCTAACTTAGGACGAATTCTCGAAACTTTTTCGATGTTTTGATAAACTTCTCGAATTTATTTTTATGCTTCTCTGCTAAACTTCGGAAAGTTTTTTTACCGATCAAATCTCTCAAACGGGGTGAGATGGAAACCAAGAAAATGTAATCCCTACATGAGTTTGTGTCCTAGTTCAAAGTACGATGTCAACGGTTGAGAAGATGATGTTTACCATATCTTAATATGGTGCCTTGAGCAATGAATATCATTATGGTCATATGAATAATTTTTGTATAGACTACTTCTTCTGGTCGTCAGTTATTGGCTCTCGAATTTCAGGGAAGCTCTTTCCTTATCCTTGATAAATCTTTTCGCTAAAATTCTGGAAAATTTTCTTCCGAACTGTAATCAAGTTGCCTCTTGAAATTCTTGGCAGTCAATCCTGATTTTCTTGTAAATTCACGTCTAACAAACCAATCTAACCTTCCAAAATCATATGATAAGTTTTTTTTCTTGAGCTTAGTAGCTGTCTAAACATCTAATAAGCCCCATCCTGAACTGCGTGAACATTTTTTTAAAACTTTGGGAGTGTTCGCTCCAGAATTTCTTGAAAAATCTTCTTAAATTTGTTGGAAGTTTCTTCTTAAACTTCCGAGTCCTCTTTGAAACTTCAGGGAAGTTTTCTCCTGAATTTCTGAACAATTCCTGGTTTAGTTTCTAGGAAGTATCCCCTATACTTCTGGATAGTTTGTTTCGGTTTTTCTCAGAAGTATCTACCTGAGCTTCCGAGAATTCCTGAGCTTGGAAAGAGCATCATTCTGAACTTCTGGAATGTTCAAGATTCTGAACTTCAGGAAAGTTCTCTAGCACTTCAGTCAGCTGTTCCAACTAATTGTTTGGGAAATTCCCTTCGAAACTTCTTTCTTGGACTTATAGGTAAAGCTATGTCCATTTAGAATCCGGAATAATAAAATCACGCTGCACACCTCCGGAGTCAACTTCCTTGGCACATTTGATCCACATTTTGGTCATCTGAGTCGCGTCCCGAGTCGTTTTTCCACTTTTCTCAAGCTTCCGCTTCATTATTGCCCAAAACCGCTTGATGGGCCGGAACTCCGGGCAGTTGGGTGGATTTATGTTTGTATCGATGAAATCTACGTTATTATCGTGGTACCACTGGATGACATCCCGGCTGTAGTGGCAGCTCACCAAATTTGACCAAAACTTCACGGGACCTTTATGGGCTTTAATGAAAGGTAGTACGCGCTTTTTGAGGCATTCTTCCTTGTACAGTTTCGAGTCCATCGTCTTATTCATCACGAATATATTGGTCTTTGCTCCGCTGCTGCATATCCCTTGCCAAATCATCAGTTTTTTGGCAAATTTGTCCATAAAATCAAACTTAAACTTCGCAGGAACATCTCCTCGTGCCGTCGCCATGTAGAATTTTTGGCCAGGAAGCTGTCCGAAATCCATCTTGACGTAGGTTTCATCGTCGATTTGTACTTCGTCAAAACCTGCTGGTACAATTTCCAAGCTCGAGTTTTTGTGACGAAACTTTGCTTCAACGTTCTGTTGGGTTGCTTGCTGGCTCGATAAGAACGAAATCCTGCTCGCAAATGAATTCTTCGAACGGTACTGCGAGCAGCAGCGTATTTTTGTGGGATTTCATTATCTGACTCAGGGGTTCAGGGTATGGTCTGACGGTTCTCAACATCTTGTGGTTCAGCTTGCGGTCATATGTTCCACTACGACGCTTACCTTGAGGCGCTTGATCCACGCTCTTTCACGCCCTGAATCGTTTGAGTACATCATACACGGTTGATTTGGCGATTTTCAACGTTTTTGCGATTTTTATTGCGGACCACGTTGGATTATCAACGTGGGTGTGCAGAATTTTTTCTCTCGTCTCGGCTTCCATATGGAATAACTTTTGACTTACTACTTACTACTACGTACGCAGCACCTTCCGTTCAAAGACTCCAAGGGCGCGTTGGTCCTCCACTAGTCTTGTCCATGTTTCGTGGTCGTAGAGAACTACCGGTCTAATTAATGTCTTGTAGATGTTCAACTTTATGGTTCGGCGAACTTTGTCCGATCTTAGCGTCCTTCGGAGTCCAAAGTAGGCACGATTGCCAGCTATAATGCGCCTTTGTATTTCTCTGCTGGTGTTGTTATCGGCGGTCACCAATGAGGCCTCTACCTCGATTTTATCACCGTCGATCTGAACTCGTGCTAGGAGGCTAACATTGTCTTCTCGTGAGCCTCCTCCTTTCATGTATTATGTTTTCAACGCATTAATCACAAGCCCATTCCTACCAGCTTCAGCCTTAAGTCTGATGTACGTTTCCGCCATCATTTCAAAGTTACGTGCTACTATATCAACGTCATCGGCGAAGCCAAATAGTTGGACAGACTGAAGATCGTGCCACTCGTGTCTATCCCAGCTCTTCGAATCACACCCTCCAGTGCAATGTTAAACAACAAACACGACACTCCATCACCTTGCCGTAACCTTCTCCGAGGTTCGAAAGGGCTCGAGAGCGTCCCTGATACTCCATCGTTGCTTTGATCAACCACGTCCGTTTTTCCAGGAAATTCATATTCGTGCATGATTTGCCATAGCTGGTCTCGATCGATTGTATCATTCGCTGATTTGAAATCGATGAACAGATGATGTGTGGGCACGTTGTATTTGCGACATTTCTGCAGTACTTGCCAAATCGCGAAAATCTGGTCCGTAGTAGCGCGGGCACCCATGAATCCCGCTTTTCCTAAAGTTCCTAAATTAGCTAAAACTACTAGCACTTTTTTTCTGGAAAGTTTCTTTCTGTTCTTTGAAGACGTTTCTTCAAGAACGTTCTTAAATGTTTTCTTCTGAACTTTGGAAAAGCTCTGTAGCATTTCTGGGAAGTAAAAACTAAACTGTTGGGAAATTTCTACTGAAACTTCTGAGAATTCTTTTTCTGAACTTCAGGGATGTTCTCTCCTGAATTTCTAGGACGTAGCGTTCTGAGCTTTGTGGATGTTCGTTCCTGACTTTTTGAGAAATTATAGGTAGTATTCTCCCTGGTTAGTTGATAGTCCTCCTGATCTTCGGGAAAGTTTATTTTCCTGGACTTCTGGATGTTCGTCTTGAACTTTTGGGGGAAATATTCCAAAACCTCTGGAATGTTTCAAATGTTTAAGTAGTCCTCTCCCCTAAAATTCTTTCTGAAGCTCTGAGATGTCCTATTCTGATTTTCAACGAAGTTCTTTTCCTAACTTCTGGAAAGCATGATCTTGAATTTTGAAGATGATTGGTACTGATTTTTTGTGGAATATTGCTGCTTGAGCGACTAGGAAGTTTTCTTTCTATATTTCAAGAAATATAGGACTAATTTTCATAAACCACTTAGCTCGTGGGTCGGTTTCCTAATCCCAAGTGTAAATGAACCGAAATAGTGCGTTTAGAAGTAGGGAAGCGAAACGTGTGCTCACCATAGTACATATATTCATCACATTCTGTAGTCATCCAACTTCAAACGTAAAAAGATGTTTAATTTCTTCAATAAATGGACGCAGTTACCAAGAATATAGATTCCTGGCAAATAAAATTAGGTCTTGATTATAATTAAAGGCTACAAAAACGTTTCGGAGACTTAAATTTCGTAAAAATAATGAGCAGGCAGATTTTCAACACAATTTCTTACCTTTGCACTACAAATTCGTCGTATTGTTCTAACCGTACTAGGGAATATACTCGAGCCAGACTCCAAGTTTTCTCTTTAATTGCACTATATCCTCACACATTTTCGTAGCGTGATTGCACAAACCATAAAAATCACCCTTCACTTATTACACTAGCCACACGTGATTCTACGAATACGTGATAAAATACTAGAAAACTATGAGATTAATTTTCACAATAATTTAAATACGCTTGCACCTATTCTGAGCCGACGCAATCGCTTGATGTTGCCAAACTATTTGATTATGACTCTTGTTCGAATGAAATGGGTTTGGCAGTACTTCAATATCACCTTTTTTGTGGGAGTGCTACAAATCGCCCAAAGTTGTACTATTTTATTTTTCCATAGATAAATAAATAATAACATACTTCTAATTGTAGGTTTTTTCAATATATATCGAGAAATATAATTCCACATTTAATAATATTTTTCCTTATCTGTTGAATTTGGCGGCACTGCTCACATACTGTATAGCATGCACATCAATGCTAGTGTGCGTTTTCAATCATTCATAGAGCATGCTACCCAACACTCGTGAAGTGCTGTCAAATGATCTACTTCAGTTTTGGGAGTAGTAGTGGAGAGCGTTAACTTGTTTGTATTTTTTCTTGATTAAAATCAGTACGATTAACATATTTACACAGATTAGATTAATGTTTTTCGTGATATTATTAGAATAGATACCTAGCAGTGGCAACTTTTCCGTATTAAATTGGAAGAAAATTATCAGAGAACGAATGTTTTGTGTGTTGCTAAACGATTAACGGTAAGTGAATGAACAAATTACGAATAACTTGTGTACTCAGTGTTCGGCATTCAGTGCATATTCACCGATTTCCACTGGAGGTCTGCTTATTGAGCTCAAGATAGGTTCCGCTTCCAATATGCAAATGGATGAGTAACGACCTTCCCTGTGCTCCGTGGCATCCTAGCGAAAAATACGCAAGTGCCATAAAGCCAAAGTGTCCGCTTCTGAAACATAAATTTCATCCACGTTCGACCGATGGCATCCAATCTATGCGTGCACGTAAAATCATAGTTTGATCCTCTTGGAAACAAAACAAAAAGAAACAGTGCCTTCAACCGTTACTAGCGGCAATCTCAATGCGTGCGAATCCCAACGCAAGAAATGGCATCATGGCTCGCGTACGGTACACTGGTATTCGGATCGTAAATTCTTCGTTCCGTAATTGCATTTAAAGTGCCACTTTTCGCAGTGCAATTTTCACCGTAACAACAACCCGGCTCATTGGGAGAAATTTCACGTTGGAATCGGTATGGGTGAAGGCACACAGACAGAAATAAATCTTACTTAACAAGATGCTGATCAGTATCGCAAATCAGATGTAGACGAACGAAGCCATCATGCGGCGATCGTTGGCAGCTTTACCCCGCGGCAGATACGTCTAAAGTGCGAGAGACCTCATACATATTAAACATGCCATTTGAATCTGTTACGCTCGACACTTTCGGTGCAATTTGTACCAAGTTGGATGCAAATTTCTTTTATGCAATACAATGTGGAGTACGGTTCGGGATATGTTCCAATTTCGTCACCTTTTACGCGCAATTTGACAACTCTCAACCTGGTGTTCTAATTGTATTTCCAAGAGACTTGAAACGATCCGTTCCGACTCAATAATGCCGATGCCATTATCACGAAATTGTCAACTGTCATGTATTCTCCAAACAAACAAGCACCCACTCGAGCCGAAAACAAAACCCTGAGTGACGCACCACCCAGAAGCGTAGCACTCTACCACCTGACATGACGCGAAGTGTGAAATACATACATTAAGACTTTTAATAAACCTCACCATTTCTTTCGCTTTCGATATCGATGTCAGATGGCCGAAGAAATACCTTCGGGTTGTTCGAAAATGGACAGCCTTGATCGATTGGTTCGCAAACGAACCGGTCATTACCATTCTCGAAAGGCATCGGAGGGTCCCCCCCCCCGATTTAAACATAATTAACTGACTCCGAAAAGGATCCGTTCCACATCCCAACCCAACGAGACATATGTGCAACCACCAACACTGGCTTCATTAGCTGTTTTCACCCCAGTTGTTAATTCAACATATTAATAATATTAATTGAAAAATAAATATTTCTCTCCCGATGACGGCGGAGCCGGTTTTTGCGCTTCTCGCTTTGATTGGCGCGTGAAACCGATCTAATTGCGCAAGGCCGTCGTTGGAGACCCTTTAATCGGCCGGGTCCCATCGAGAGACGGTGACATAAAATCTGCTGTATGATCCCTTGAGTAGGTTCTCAGAGCATGTGTCGTTACAACGAACAGACGCGCTAATGAGGGAGAAGAAAAATCTTGTTCAAATTTAATTGAAACTGGCTTCCATTTGGCGGAGGCTCAGCCCCGAGGAAGGTGGCTTATGAATTTCTCGAGAAAATTTACGATCGGGTTCTGTCGACTTCGGAATGCGAAGAACATGTGACTCTTTAATTAATACGTATCAATAGCGTTGAGCAATTGCATCGATTCTGGTGGATTCTCGACATAAACGGGGTAATCATCATAATTGCCTAATAGTGTCCCGCTGTTTGCTGGGCTTTCCTTTTTTTTTATAAATTGGTCAGCCGGATTCTCGTAATGGAAACCTGACTCTTAATTATGATTAACCTCGTTGGTGTCAAGTGGATCAATAACACCCGGAGCGATTATGTTGGGGTGCGATCCCTTCATTTTAAATTTTGCTCTATTTTTCAAATAGTTCGTTTGCTATATTTTTCATATAAATTGTTTTTGAGTTCAGCTTTGAGCTTCCGGTACTTTAGAGTGTGTCGAGATACTCCAATGTTACTGCTCATAAATACACAGAAACAAATAATTAATTTTAGTAAGCGCGTAAATTAATTTCAAACCAAAGGAGGCGAAAACAACGAAATTGTTTGCAATCTTTCATGCGCCATACAACAATGTTTACAATCTTTCATACAACAGGCTGGATTCAGGCGTTATATGGGTTAAATTTACATGAATTACCCATTGTTTTCTGAAAAATCAAGCATTCCCTTTATGTGCATTAGATAACGCAGAAAATCCAATGTTTGTTTTTACCTGTCTAACTTGAAGTTATAATTTGGGATGTTAGTCGCATACTCATAAAGGGTGAATGTGATCAGATTATTTTCCATTTAATTGCTATTGAATAGATATATAATACAAATACGATATAACTTGTTGTCACCAGATCCTGACATTTCTATTAGCCCTGTAAAACTGGAGTCACTTAAAATCTGGACAATCTGCTGATTTTGTACCGCGCTTGATTCTGGAATGTTTTGACAGCATGTTATTGGAAAACAAGAAACTATGATAGCTTAAAAAAGTGATTCTGTTTTTTTTCTTAGAAAAAGTGATTGAGTGAAGTGTTAATTTAAATTTTTCTAGTCTTCCAATACGCGCGCAAAAACCTTAGTAGCCTTTGGAATGAGAAGATTGTAATATTGTTTCTATCTAAATATTGCTCAAACTCACTGAGGATTATTCCGAGAGCCGAATTGACATTTGTCACACGGTGAAGTGAGAAAAGTCGCTTTGACTCCCGAAACGAGTCTTACGAGACTGAATGTGTCATCCTCAAATTCTGTATGGCGTCCTTCGATTGAAAATTATCTCGGATACTTCATCTTGCTTACAATTATTCAAGCTCTCCTTTTTCAGTAGTAAACGTGTCTTTACGATTCATTAGGATGTAAAATAGTTTTGACAGACAGAAGCCGAACGATTGGGAACTTTTTTGTCAAAAATGGAAAAATCGTTGAACTTGACTAAATCTACACACCAAGTTTTCAAAATTCTGTTCGGTACCTGTTTTGCTGGGTTTGCTCTGTCAAACAGAAATTTCACCGAAAATAAATTGTAAATTTTTAAAACAATCGAAAATTAAAAAAAAATCACGGCCGTTTCATAACACTGTAAAAATAAATTCAATCTTTTGCAAAATTTAAACTGTAAAAATAGTACCGAACAGATGTTAAATTTATTCCACGCCGTCAAACTCGACCCTTACCCACCATGTGAAAGTTGAATGCTGACCAGTTTTCTTTAAAAAGTTTTACGGTGCACTCAAAGTAGGTGCCAAAAATTGTGGAACTATTGGACATAATTGGAGTCTTTGATGAAGGAGCAAGAAATCTTTTCCGTAAGTAAAATTAACATGTATTTTATATTTTAATACAGTGAAAGGAAAAATTATATATTTGATTTTCAGGAACCTCATTATTACGGAGCAGAAAATTTTGAGAAGCATTCATCAACCAAAGAAATATGAATTAAATGTGAATTTCAAACAGAAACATGAACGAAATGTACGTTTTAAATATCCTGATAAAGACCAATGAACCGAAAATGCATGCGAAAAACATATTGATTTATCTCATTTATTATCCTAAATGTAAGAAGCAACAATGAAAATCAATAAAAACTCGTTTCTAAACCATTCTATAACTTCGTCTGAGCAACTGTAAATTTTTTACATCATTTCGGTGAAAATGTGACAGCGCGCGTAACTTACACTCCCGTTTCATTGTACTCAATTTTTGAGTACAATTGTATACATACCATCTCTTTTTCTCTCACGGAAATGTTACTCAATTTTTGGAAAAAGTGGATTTACTCAATTTTATGAGTAAATCCACTTTTCACGAAAATTGAGTAACATTTCCGTGAGAGAAAAAGAGATAGTATACAATTGTACTCAAAAGTTGAGTACAATGAAACGAAAGTGTATCATACAGAAAAAATTACAGAACGAAAATTACAGAAACTTTGACTGCTCAAAAGTGAAGGTAAATATACTGAAAAAAATACCGAATCGATTACCGAACGTTCAACTGTTTCATATTCGGTAAAAAATTAGCAAAAAATTGAGCAGAAAACTGTTGTTTGAAAGGAATCTAAAGATTGTACCCGAAAAAAATGTAACAGTTTTATGTATAACTCTTTATTGCATGGGTAAAATATAATGACATTTTGATAAAACTAGATTGGAGTGTAATGTTTACACGTGAGAAATTTCGACACAATCTGACATGTGGTTCTAGAGATGGCTTCCAAGCAAGAAGTGCTGCGACAATAAATTATGAGTATGGTCGTGGAAAGGTAGATCGTGAAACATATGGGAATGGACAATTCAACCGTGTCGCGTGTGGTAAAATCGTTCAAGGAGACCCTGATGACCCAGCGGCGAGCTGGCAGTGGCAGAAAAGCAAAGACTATTGACCCCTTGAACACAAAGGTCGGGGCCGGACTTCATGTCTTTAAGAGAAGGGAGGCGGCTAACCGAACCGATTAACAGAATACTTTGGCGAAATCTCATGCCAAGAAGCTGTTTCACAAGTGATTGGCGCAACCGAAATGCATCGTATTGGACGAAAAGTCGTACATTAAAGCAGACGCCAAGCAAATCCCCGGACTGGAGTTTTTGTCGGCAAGTCCCGCCTGGATGTTCCGGAAGAAGAAGGTCGACAAATCTGCCAAGAAGTACTTGATGTTGCAGAGCAATTCAGCAAGCCGTACATAATGACCGAGACCATCAACAGCCAAATACACAAAGAAGAACGCCTCCAGAAGCACCTGCTGCCCTTCCACCGGTCCCACGAAGGTGATACTCTGTTTTGGCCGGATCTGGCATCGTGCCGTTACGCGATACCAGTGATGGGGTGCTACGGAGCCAACGATGTTGTTTTTGTGCCGAAAGAGGCGAATCCGCTAAACTCGCCACATTTTCGTCCAATAGAAACATTTTGGGCAGTAAGAAAAGAAAGGTCCGGAAAACAGGGAAGGTCTTCAAGAACGACAAGCATTTGAAGAAAGAGTGAATGAGAGTGTGCATTAAAGATGGCGTAAGTGTTGCACAGTATTTGATGGGTAGCGTTAATTCCAAGGTGCGGTCATTTAGCCTAGGAGAAGAGGTTGAATAAATCAATTTTGCATAAACACATCTGATATGTTATTGATTCCTTGAGAATTTTCAAAATATATCGGACCTAAAAAGAATTTTTGATCACTTTTTTCTGTTCCTTTTTCTTCGAGTACAATCTTTAGAACTGTTCGTTGATCTTAGCACCACGGCAGAATTGACAGAGCTTGCAAAAGTCTATTAGATTTATGGCATGAGGTTCATTTCGTTCGCTAATAAACCTTCAATCTGATGAGTTGTTCATTCTGAAGTTCTCACATAACCATCAGGTTATGGGCCCAGAAGACCACGAAGAAGCCACGAAGATTGATTTAAAGATTTATTAGCAAACTGAAGACATCCATACAGCAAATGAGCGACGCTACCCAACAAACATTAATGCTGAATAACAGTTTGTTCAAAGAAATTTGGAGAAGTTGTTCAGCTTTTTCTTCTAGATAGCTGAATAACTTCTCCAAATCTGTTTGAACAAACAGTTATGCAGCATTGATGTGTGTTGGGTAATTACCCGGTATGGAAGAACCGGATGAAGTTGATGCTTATACACGAGGGGCTGCATGAGCTTGCGAAGTCGCCGAAGCCAGAAGACCTAGATGCTATGTGATTCATAGCACACAAACAGCAAAGCTCAGTTGTGGTGGACTGGCTATATATCACGAGTTGTCCTCTCTCTCCAGCAAGGTGCACTCCTTGCGGAAGTTGAGCTCCAGTGGGCTACAAGAAGCTGAAAGCATGCGGACATCTTGTCTTCACGAATCGACCGACGGCGATGGGGGTGGAACTGAAGGAACATCTGATCATCGCGATGCTGTTTACAATCCTTCCGAAATCTTCCGGCAGCCTAGTAACGGGGGATCTCACACAGGAATTCGTGTAGGGCTAGCTGCTGGATGAACGGAGGCGCAGTGAGCAACGCGAGTTGAAAGAGGTGAACGAGGTGCTACTAGATAGTAGATAGTAGAGACGAAAATGGAAGTAGCTTTTGGCTCAGGAAGTACCAGCACATCGGACCCAAGATTTACGATTCACCCTCAATAACGTATATCACACTAACACACCCTCAAATATTCTGGCTAAATAACACAGTAAATCAAAGCAAAACAAAATATTCTTGTACCGAAAAGCGCAAGAATGTATTGCAAGGTACAGACTGCAAGGTGTACCAAGGGGATCAACAATAGTGAACCAATTTCAAATCGCTAGTTTCATATGGTTTGTTGCTACTACTACCAGAAAGAAGGGCACCATCGTCGTGACTGTAAGAAACTGGCCAAGGACAGCAAGATGGTTGACCAGAAGACAGCCAAGCAGAAGGTAAATTTGATGACCAATTAAAAATTGTGTCTAGCTCAAGGTTTCTCACGGGTACCATGTTCCAGAATTGACTGGCAACCTACTATCTGTGAGCAAAACCAGCTCAAAGCGAACCCGGAACAAATGTTGCTGGCAACAGAGAATTATCCGAAGCAATGAGTTCTAAGTAGAGTCTGAGACTGAATCGAACCACGATGATGAAGAATAAGAGTGCGGAAACCGCTGACGGAGCCTAGAATGAACGCCAAGGTTATGGCGAGCCCTTTGAAAGAGTCGTGGTGTTCGGCAGTGAGGAGGAGTTGAAATCCATCGAAGCAAACGAGAGCTGGGATCTGGTGGACCTACCGGTAGGACGAAAACCAGTGGATATAAAATAGATGTTTAAAATCAAGCGAGGTGCTGAAGGTGAACTTACCAATTACAAGGCAAGGTTGCTTGCGCTGAAATTCATGCAGCATTAAGGTACCGACTATGACCAGGTATTTGCTCCTCCTGTGGTGTGGCAGATAATTTTTCGGACCCTATTCCTTGTGACGGCATGTTTGTGCCACAGTACGATATTAAGACTGCTTTCCTGTACGGCACACTTGAAAACTACCAACGACAGCCTCCAGGATTCACCATTTAAAACACAAAAGGAAAGTCTATCGCCTCAAGAAGAGCTTGTGCGGCCTTAAGCAGGCTGCAAGATCCTGGAACCAGAAGTTGCATGTGAATTCTAGGCTTGGATTAAAAAAAATCGCAAAATTTTCATGACACTTAGCATTTTTAACCAAAAAATTTATTTACAGGGTGGCAAAGGTTACGTGTCAGTTTTTTTTTGTCTCAGTGTATCTCTTGTACAGTTTGATTTACCGATATGTGCATACATTCTACAAATTATGTTTTCTTTTGCGTGGAGTACGTAATTAATTATAATGTTTTGAAATGGAATTATCATCTCAGCAACATGGGATGCCAGTTGGGGACAGCAATTTCTTCTAGTACCAAAGATGTGAAAGTAAAGTATTGATAGGTCTGCTAGAGTACAGCAGACTGCGAAATTGAATAGAAACAGTTGAAATTGAGCGGAGGTCTTTTTTGAAACGGAGGATATGTGCATATTTTTCATACCTGGTTTTGACGGATGTTCATTTGATTCGTTTGTTTTTTTGGCTACGCTATAAATATGGACGCAAAACAAGAGCTGGTAGTAGATTTAAATTTGAAAAAAAAAAGCCCGTGGGAGAGCTGGAGTTATCTTTCACACCATAAAAATATGTAATGAGCCAGGTACGCACAAAATCAACCAATGTGGCATGAACCTCATCCAACGGTTAGGACCAAAATGATGGTTTAACGCGTAAGGCTGTGAATTCACCGGAATGTGACACAATCAGGACTAGCGATGACCAAGGATCCAAAACATCGATTCAGATTATCATCACCCATGATTTGTAATTCACAGCTTATAAAAAACTATAAATTCACGGATTAACAGAGAAAAGAAGGCTCCAGTAAGTCAAAGTAAGGGATTGATGAAGGGGCCAGCTGATTATGACATTCTCTTTTCCTATGAAAGAATATTTCTCACAACCAACAGAATGATAGAGAATATGCAGCGAAGAAGTTCCCAAATATGTCAAAAGTAATGGTATGGGGTTGAATTTCAGAAAACCCCAAGCTTCAGCTGCTATTCATTGAGTCAATTCAAGATCACTTCGAAATTGTTTTCAGATCCATCGTCACTCAAAAGCAACACAGAGTGGTGTCGCCAACATTTGGTTTAATTCAGATAACTACAAAAAATGACCTACCTCATCGCCAGATCTCGATCCTTTGGATTTCATGCTCAGTAAAATTGGGAAGACAGAAGGTCACTGTCTTGAATCGTTCAAGAAACTCTTGATCAATATTTGAGACAACATTCCTCAAGAAACGGTGCATGTTCCTTGCGAAACGTTTAAGAAACGTCTACGGATTATCATAAAAGAAAAAAAGTTAGAGGTTCTTCTTCCGTCTTTATAATAATATGCTAGTTTATTGGAAATAAACCGAAAGTTGATTGTAAGCTATTCGTTGTATTTTTTTTACCATTTATTTTACTGAAAAGCAACCGACGCCACCCTGTTAATGAGTGTTTCCGAAAACACTTGTAGTCTTTTTTGAAGAAACACAATTGTTCTGTACTTACTCACCTAGCCAGATGGCGTTTCGAATCATTACGTAAAAATGTCTTAGATATGGTATTGCCTTAATAACGTACAAATTGTACTTGTAGACAAAACCTCTCAAACTCACCGAAGCCAATAATGGCCAACGGTTAAACGAATTTTGATGAAAATAAAAAAAAGAGTTGAAATTAAGGAATAATACAAATAATTCAGTAGCAATTACGGTAGATACAACAACGATACAAATTATACAACCTGATTGGAAAATTGGAAGGTCAATCTATTAACTTCAGAACGATATGAAGTATGATTATTTATATATAACATAATCAGTGTGCACCTAATCACCAAATCATTAACGACCAAGTTTTAAGCGTTCCACCCTTTATAGTCTTTCTCCCTTTCCTCTTGACGCCAATGCATTGATTAAAATTGATCATTGAAGGAAAAATAACACAATCTTGTCCATTTCATATCAGTGAGTTGACGACATGGTAAAACACTGTACCGTTTATTAAAATTAAACCCTAAAGCCCAATTTGCAACTGATAAGTTAAGACCTGAAGTAATTTTTGCCATTTCTACCGACATAATATTGATAACTGCTCCAGTATCGGTAAAATGACAAATTTCCTTGCGGAATAATTGAACTGAACATTATTCCGCATGGAAAAGTGACAGCTCCATTTAGATCACATGGGCAGGCGTTGCTAACGTTACGAAGTTTGCACTCCTTTTGAGCTGCATACAAGGTAAGTAATTAGGTGAGTAAAAACATTTACCATCCTAATGCACATTAATTTTGAGCTGCATACTAGCCTTAAATGTTGTCGTGAGTAGTATGTTGTAATCGCACAATGTTGCGCTACTACTAGCATATTAAATAAGTCACGAATCGTGCAAATAGATCTCAAACTACTCAATACCTCAGCCATTTTCAAACTTGAATCTTAGGACATGAGCATTCAGCGCAACAGTTTCCACAAATCTTCACCCTGCAGTAGAAATTGGCAAACCAATAAATGCTATGCCCTCGGGCATAAGCAGGCAAAAACAAAAGTCAGGCATAATTCAAGACGTAGACCCAAATTGATAATACCGACATCCGGCTGAAATGTTGATTCAACCAGAGTGAATCACCTTTCTTCGTAGCACGTCATGCTTCAGGCCACGAGACAAAACGTGACAAACGGATCTAATTTTCTTATTAATGTAATCTGTCGATTTGGCTTGGTTTCGTGATTCTTGACAATGCCGGGGGGTATGTATTTCCCATTGTTACAATGTTGACATGCTGCCGTAGCCGGTCGTATGACGACAACCGAATCAATATATAAGCAGATAATCTAAATACAATCAGACAAAAATGGCGAGCAGCTTTCGGAGTATCAAAGTCAATTTACAACAGCATCAACTTGTCAACACGTTTCATTTCATTTCTTATAGCGATCCAAGTTGCCCGCAATCAGCAACTCATCGAGTAAAGCTCTAGGGACGCTAGATTGAAAAAAGAAAAAAAAAGTTCCCCTAGCAATTTCCCTGTCAACCGAAGATGGACGAGTGACGCTGCACGGAAACGACGGTGGTCTTCATCAAGTTCACGGTTCAACTCCCAGACCAGCAGTCGCCGTTAACTTGCTTACCTAAGATCCTAATCTATCCGAAATCATCACACGGCTGACCACAATTAAAGCAACCTTTAGGTTATACTTTCACGATGACGACGGATGGGCATTTGTAAATACAAGATGCGTACCGCGCTGCTCAGCCGTGCATCCACTGGGCACCGAACTGCTACAATCCATAATAATGATTTACGTGCGACCATTTTCCACATCGTCCCGTGACTTTCCACTGTCCGTCCGGATGAGCTGGCTGACCGGTTGTTGCCGTTGTTGGTGTATCACGACGGCCACCAGCTGATGATGGTGACTGGCATTAGAAATTGTTGATAGTTTAATGAAAATATCACCTAAGCTCTCGGTGAATCTACGAGGAAGGGAGGCGATGATGCAGCATGCATTCAAACCGGGTAGGTTGGTTGAAATGTTCATCAGTTTATGGCCACTGTGTTATGATGATTGGCGGAAAATTTACGCCAGTTGGCGGGGGTGCCGGGCATTATATGACGGGGCACCTAAGTAAAGTCTAGCAAGATAGCAACTCAAAAAGTAATTTTGATGAAAACATCTAATGGAAATTAGCATTTCTCGACAACTTATTGCAAACGACGCATATGATTTTGTAAGCAAACAGGTGAACAAAAACGCAAACGTTCATTACTCGAAACCCTTCGCACCCCTCGCAAACTAGCACAAGAATCAAGGAGCAAGTTGCGATTAGGGCGAATATGCAAAATTTTAACAAAATGTTTTGTAAATAATGAGTGTTGACCGCTTTGTCCTGATTGTGCTTAAATTTTATAAATTAAATATTGTTTTCGCAAAGGGCTTATTATTGTTTTATTATCAAAACAATTTACTTTGCGATTTACGCCAATTGACTGTTGACAAAGTGAAGGACTTAATTTGAATCAAAACATAAACTTGGCGTAAAGTAAAAGGGAATACTGACAAAATAGATTTCGTCTTCTAACTTTCGCCGTTGTTTCGATTATTTTATCGGTATTGACTTTAACTTTTCGCCGTTGTTTTGAAAAACAACGAAGAAAAAAAAAATGCGATACAGGTATACCTCGAGAGTACGCACATCTACTTTCTCACTTCAAATCGCAATTGCCTCAAAACTACTGGTTGTATCTGAGATCTAATATAACCAAAAGAAAGAGCATCCTTCTGCGCTTTCTTTTGGTTGTGCAATTGTAATTTGAAGTGATAAAGTTGATGTACGTACTATCGAGGTATACCTGTACTGGAAAAATAATCAAAACAACGGCAAAAAGTAGGAGGCGAAATCTATGAAAATGTCAAAATAAGGCGAATAGTATTGGGCGATACTTTTTTTTTCCAGTACTTGTGAGGTTATTATTGAAAATGGTATAATCATACATACTAGCATAGAAAGGCGATCCAGCATCTACAAGACCAATGCCTTGCCGAGCGAAGGAAGAGCATCAAGAGCCATCTCTGACCCCCGGACGGTAATGTTCGGATATTTCTTGTCTTCCAAATTAAGTTCCCCAAGAAGGGTCTCCTGTGGTTGACTATTAGTAAGGATGGAATTCCAAAGTTTTTGTTCAGAGTATGGTATACAGGTATCTGAAGTTAACCTGTTATCTCGTTCACCGCAATAAACTTTAAGGTTCTTAGTACTTTTTTTAAACTGTTTGTTCACTATCTGTCTCTTTAGCCGCAAGCAGTTTAATGTTATAAATATACTTACAATTTAATATTATTCACAATAGTCACTATAATTAGTTTAAAGCATTTGAAGATGAACATTGTTGCCAGCAATGTTCCTTATTTTAGCTTTCATTTCAGCTTATTTTCGTTTGCTTTGCTTTTGTTTTATTCTATCACTGACAGCCACTTTGACCAAAGATATGAACGGTAGGTACGCAACAAGAACAATCAGGTTAGTAGTAGTATGCTCGGTGCGGTTACTCGAGCATATTCTGCGATCCATATTGTTACTGATCATCTTCAGCTATACCTCCCAAAGCCACTTCAAGCACTGCTTCCATGGTCTTACGAAAAACTCCATTTACTGTTTGCACCTCAACTCTTCTGGTCCTGCAATTGTTTCCGAGAATCGCTTACACCACCTTTTCACGTGTCCAGCTGTTTCGCGCACCTTCATCGACTATGACCACAAAATCTCCAACCTTCACGAGGTGAACCATTGGTTAACCACTTACCCATGCAGCACACCATCGTTCAAAATTGTTGACTGTGGCTAAGGGCCTGTTCATAAACCACGTGGACTCATTTTGGAACATCTCAGGCCCCAATCCCCCCTTGTAGACTTTTGAATATTTGAAATTTTGTATGGAGCGTAGACTTTGGTCAAACGCCGTTTTGCTACCAACTGGTCCACCGGGAACAAACTCGTTCATCAATCCGAAGAACCCCTCTATCGTCGAGGAACATCTTGAGCTTCCGTAGAGGACTACCTTTTGCTAACCGTTTAGTTTGATCCAGTGGTAAATGCTGGTGTTTCCGAATGTTCAATCCCCTCATGACATACTTTGGTTCAAAGCATAACTGAAAGCTGAGTCCCTTACACCACTTCGTAGCTTCATTCGCTACATTTAATCGCGTATGAACCCACCTCCATTCATTCGGTTAAGTTTCACACGAAATTTCACCGATTATGTATGCCACAAACTGGCGGTATTTTTGCTGGACAGACTCAATCCAGGACTGCACAGTTTTGGAGTCGCCTCGGATTACAAAACGGCTGATTGACAATGAATAGTTCGTTTGAACTTATTTCATCAATCGGACCCTGATTACGGCGGCTTGTAGCTCTAGCCGAGGAATAGATATTGGTTTTTAGTGAAGCCATCTTTGTTCTGGTGGAGACAAATGTACAACGTACTTGGCCGCGGTCGATAATTCGAAAGCACACTTCGTATGCATATGCAGAATCACTCACATCAACAAATACATGAAGTTCTAAGATGTAAAAGCTGCGAGAATCATACCCAAGAAAATTCATGCGAAAAATGCTTACCTGATGGAGTGTACCTCCACACATCGTCGCCAACGATCGGTTAATTCTTCATGCATTCGTCCCAATAGACACCAGCTCTCCAAATATCCTAGATTCAGCACTTGCCATCTTCGACAAACGCAACCACTTGCCCTAGGAAAAAATACTCATCATAATGCCCGATCGACTTTCCCGTAGAGAAGCAATTAGAGGCTTTAGGAATTTGAACCCCGATCAGTCGAAGAACTTGTTTGGAATTCGAGAGCCAATTTCGAATCTCGAAACCCACACTCGCCTAAATCGCCACCACTCCGAGTGTCATGCGAACTGCTTCTTCAACTGTATTGTAACTGCTCGCGTAGTCATCCACGTAGGTATCGTATCATCATAGCCACTACTCCATCCGGATATGTCTGTTTCCAATTTTCCGCGTTTCTCTTCTTCACATATTGTGCAGAGCAGGACAAACATGTTGATCCATAGGATGCTACATCCATCACGAAGTCTTACTAATAAAAGTGTTATACAGACAATTCGTGCGGGAGCTAAGTCTTTTTGGCCGCAGTTGCCTGATAATACGCCTTCGATGGCCGTTATCATTGTACAAAGTTACCAGTGAGCCGATATTAAGAATTTTGTCGACTAACGTTTGCGTTTAGAAAAATAGACAAAAATTGCCGCTTTTTCATGGGTTTACCTTCACCCGCACTGACGAAACTACCCTTGCAACATCAATCATAATAACCCACGAGTGACCAGGCAAAATTTGACAGCTCTATCAGTCGAACTCTAACCGTGATGGCAAAAATAGTGAAGTAACTCCATTCAGAAGTCTGCGCGTTCAAAAAACGGCAGCCCTCCGCGCCGGAAACGGACAGCGTGCGGCACTTTGTAGACGCTGGATACGCCCGTTCCGGCATCTACAACATCTTGGCACGGTTCAACCGGCCAAACAGCGAAAAAGTACCTGGCGAACATGAACATACATGTCAGGAAGCGGAAGTCACGTCCACTAGTTTCGAAGCTGCAGGCAATGACGCAGCGGCAGCGGCTGAATAAGATGGTCAACTCGATACTCCCGGTGAATCGCGACGTGGCGGTTGTGATGGACGACGAGACCGAACCCGTCCAACGTCCCCAGGTGCGTCCCATCGAGAATTTCTGGGCCAACCTGAATCGTAAAATCTATTCCAACATTTTTTTCACGAAAACTGAGGAGGAATCGATAAATAAAACGAAGACAGTAATCATAAACATGCCTACACGGTTAACTGCCAGAAGGCCGCTCGCAAGGGCGTAGAATTGTTTTGCAAGTAAGCTTAAATAGTTACCTTCCATGGGAAATGTATCAAATACAATTATCTGTCTTAGCTTTTTTTTAAAGGGAACGCTACCTCGAACTCACTGTTCGATCCTCAATCTTCACTGCTTTGCGCATTAGTCTGGTGTACTGCTCTGCCGCCGCCTCAAATGTTTTGCCGGCAATGTCCACGTCCTCGGCAAAGAAGATAAACTGACTGGATGGGTTGTGAATCATGCCCTACATGTTGGATGACATTCGTCTCATAACATTGACGAAGTCTCCTGCAGGAACCTAGTCTTGATTAGTCTAGTCTGTTTTCTCGGTAAGTCATTCTCGTCCACGATCTTCCATAGATCTTTTCGGTTTTCTGTATTACATGCGGCTTGAATAGAGGATGCGTAGGGACTGTATATTCACGGCTCTTTTGCAAGATCTCCTGCAAAGTGAAGATTTGGTCCATTGTAGAGCGCTCTTCCATGAAGTCGGCCTGACAATTTCCTACAAATCTATTTGATAGCGGCGACAGTCGCTGAAAGATGATATGGGATAGCACTTCATAGGCGGCATTAAGGACGATGATTGCACGCTAATTTTTACAGTCCAGTTTGTCGCCCTTTTTGAAGATAGGGCAAATAACCACATATTTCCACCACTCTGGCAGCTGTTCGGTATCACAAACGTTGACTATCAGTCGATGCAAGCCTATGGCCAACTTGTCCAGGCGCATCTTGAAAGGTTTGTATCTCCGATACTATTACTTCTAACCGGTTTGTTATTTTTCAGCTGCTTGATGGCATCCTTAGTTTAACCTATCGTCCGGGGTGGCCCATCTCCGTCAAATGCTGCATCGTTGAGGGCACTTCCTTAGCTGATTTGTTCCTCTTCCTGTACTCCATTCAGATGTTCATTGAAGTGCTCCCGCTACATGCACCTTACGGTCCCTTGGTTATCCCGATACATTTCAACTCACGGAGCGAAGCCTCTGTTCTACTCCTTAACACTCCTCTTCCTCCTCCTAGCTAACCTTTTTTTTTTCTCCCGGAAGAGTTGGGTTTGCTGCATCCTCTTCTTTCTGTACCGTTACAAGCTCTGACGGGTAGCTTGACGCAACATAAGGGTCCTGGCTGCGTTCCACGTATCCTAAGACGTTCTCCGCTACGTTGCTGATAGTTGGTTTAAAGGTGTTTGAACAGTCCTTGAAGCGGAGCTTCGTCGAGCTCATCCTCTTCCGGCAGCGCAGTTTCGAGAGATTGCGTGTAGCCTGCGGTGACGTCTGGTCGTCAGGTCGGTACCGACAGTTGTTCACTATAGAGAGTTTCCGAGTACAAATCGATGTTGGCGCCTCGATAGGTTCTGACGTCGATGATGTCCTAGAATTACCGACCATCTATCAAAACGTGGTCGATTTGTTGTTCCATTTGGTTTGGTGACCTCCAGGTGTACCGATGTTGAAGGCTGTTCGGGAAAAAGGTTGAAATATGGCCAAGTTTTTGGAGGCGGTGAAGTCGACAGGTCCTACAACCTACCACTCACTTCTGCATCTCACCCATCGCGATAAAAGCTGTTCCTAACTAGCTCGTTTGTATTGCCGCAGCTCTGACAGATGGTAGGACCATCCCGAAACGTACGCACCATAGATCCTTTCAAGCAGACCTCCTGCAGCGCTGCGATGTCTGACTTGCGGTTCTCCAATTCGTCGGAAAGTAAGCGTGTACTTCCAAGAAAATCAAAAGATCGACAGTTCCACATCCCGAGTTTCCAATTGTAAGTCCTTATCCGAAGCCTAGGTCCATGCCAATTGTCCCGGTTTCGAAGCCCTTCCTGGTGTTCTATTCGTTGCTGTACTTTATTTTTCGCAGGGCTCGTAGGTTCCACAACCAAGAGTGTTATTATGTTTACTAATAACTTAAGTCATCGTATTATATTGTGCGATACATCATGCCACGAATAAAGGCCAGAAGATCGGATTACATATAGAGATGCTCAAAAATTTCGCCTTGAGTGATACTTAATCGGATCACCTTAATATAATCCATAAAAATTTAGCAGGATTTTCAATGTATTTTTGGTGTGACCTGAAAGCGGCTCGATGGATTAGAAATGAGATTTTTCGGATTTCTACACGGAAAATAATTCGTGCTCAAATCCATGAACTGCAGTCATGAATTCGAGAGCAAATGAAAATACACCGTGCACTTACTCACGTAATCACGAACTTAATAACGTTTAAAGGGAAAAATCCCGAAAACGTGAACTAGTTCACGGTCCGTTTTCATTTTTGGGAACGCTTTATTTTCTGTGTTGGAAAAATGCATGCAATGCTTAAACCAAATTCCCTTAGAACAAATTGGTTTTACGGCAAAATAGCCTCCGAAAACCCGGGAGTCTCATTGTACTCGGCTTAATTGCGGTTTGCTTTTGAAATTAACTTGAACTTGCCAGCTACTCGACGAATTTGAAAAAAAAATACTAACGGCACCTAAATTCCATTACGCTTAGATTAGCCACCCCTTCCAGCTCTTAATGGCCGTTTTCACTTGCACTGTACAATTTTCCATCCACTTAAACACTTTCATCAATCAACCCGGTTCCGACGTCAGTGGTCCAGGTTTGAATATGTAAAGAAGAGAAAGAGTGCACTCTAGAGTGCAATAGACCTCCTCTCAGATTACGACGTCATGCATTTACGTATAGTTCCTAGCAAGGCAGTAGTAGGCTACGATTTTAGTATCGGGTGAAGGACGTCCGCCACTGTTGCTACACTTCCTGACGTCGCGTCGTCGCGTCGGTGAGAGGTGTCGTGGGACGAGTGAGATGACAATGCGAAAAATACCCTCTACGAGAGGGATATGGATGTCGTTGTTGTTTGCCATACCTGTAAGAGAAGAAGCAAAAGCGGACTATTAGCGGAAGGTCATTGTGGGAAAGGAAAATAATTGTATTAAGTTTGTTTATAGGTCTATTTGCGCGCAGCACTTGCCGTCAGTCAGTGGGGGTGCAGTTCGCTCGATGGCTAGCGCGCTCGATAACCAGGATATTACTAAACAACGTTAGTCATAAATCAATCAACGTTCGCTCGAACGGCGTTGGTTGAGTACGATGCAAACAAGGATTTCCCTTCCTGAACGGGCGGAGGTTTGCAGTGATACTAATACGAAGGCAAAAGTATTGTAAACCGGGAAAAATGCTGTCTGCTAGTTTTATCAACAATGTGCGCAGAAAAATGAGTACTTCTGTTTATTTTCATAACAGTAATAACATTATGGATCCATTTGCCTCCGAGTATTTCTTTTTAAATTGCGGTTGAGTATGCTCCAGTGCGAGGTATGATTTATGCCGGTGCGACAGTTTGTCTGGCATATTCGTCTGGTCCGACGATGGCTGGGTTGGGTTTGCTAGTTAGCCAGACAAAGGGAATAATAATGACCGGATGAACACGAGTGGAAGTTACATTGTTGATGGCGAGGTGGCGTGGGAACGAGCCTTCAAGGTGCAGTTTTGATTTGATGTAATGTTTTCGATATTTTGTTTGGATTTTATGAGTTTTATTGAACGCTGTGCTTTACTGAACTGCAAGTTATTTTTTGGAATTTATATGATTGTCATGACATTTGTTTTGGAAATTTATATGATTACTCAACTTCCAATTTTCATTTAATTTTCTTCTTCTGTCGTCTTTCAACTGTTTCTTTTGTTTTCAAATTTACTTTCCACTTATATTTGATATTTCTATATCCACTTAGAGATTCCAGCTAACGAAGCCAATTGCAATGCAACATTTATTAGTTTTCGATTGCAATTTGATCATTCAATACGAACCACTTATCCGTTTAATTTTGCAGATCCTGCTGCAAATGTCACAGCCGTTCGCTGCCGTACAATCCATCGGAACAATTTAGGTGAAAGTACAGCCAGGCAAATTATTTATCCCAAAGATTCCACCCCGGGGGGACTGTTGGCTCGTTTGATTACGCACATATATGAACCTTCACCAACCGCAGTAATTAGCGGGGAACACAATCCGCTTCACGTGGTCTTCCGTTCCGTTGTTCGTTCGTCAGATATCTTCCGGCTTGCAGTGTACCGATCACCCTGCACCGCCTCATCTCATCTAGGAGGTAGATTGCACCAACTCCCCAGACTGGTCGGTCAAGCTGAATGATTAACAACCGTAGGACCTTATTAACCGCAGAGTACGCCAGCCAATGATTGCCATTCTCCCACGGTGGGTGACCGAAACGAGACGGGACGAAGGTAGGGAAGGCACTTTCATTTTCCCTAGCAACACACGGGCCCGATGCCGAGGTTTCCAATTGGAATTTTTACTCAACAACAACGGCCATAACTTCCCTCTCCGAAGATCGGGGCATTGCTTGCAGGTTAGATTGTGGTGGCGTTTCAACGCCGATTGTGTCCGGTAATGCTAAATGATTCGAGTTTTGCTATTTGTTCGAGCACAGATAAGTGTACGTGCGTGTTACGTTGAGTGTGTGTTTATCGTTTCAAGACCGAGATTTGAAATCCAAAAAATTCAGTTGAACGTTTCTTTTTCGAATACTGTTGGCCTGTAGTTTTGGTGGTCAATTTTGGAATTCATTATCATATCTGAATGTCTTCGGTCTAAGCGTTGTTATGAACGTTATAGACATCAAAGCTTAGAGGTAATAGCTGTTGATTCGGTTTAGTGGTTTTGAATAACTAATATCCATTATAATAGTGGCTTCCAAACGGAGTTAGGGTAAGCGAGAAAAGATGTGTGAAACACGCTCTGTTGGTTCCAAGTGTAACGCGATCTTTGTAAATATTTTTCTGTACATCTAGAATGCAGTAATTGATTGAATGTAAACAAAGCTGAATGATGCTCATAGACTGTTCCAATAATTATACATACACTAATGATTAACCGTCAATTCAAAATGCGTGCAGCATTCAACCAACTTTTGGCTACGCCCTGTTGTTCACATCCAAATTAAACTGATGTTCTCATATTATTCAATTTCTTGCACTGAAGTTTGAAAATGCGTGGTCTTTCTTCCGAATCAGTGGTCTTTCGATCAGACAACTGGCTAAGGAAGAAAGTGTGAGCGTTGGAGCAGTTAAAACCGCATTACGGAAGTGTTAACAACAAAGTTCTTTCGTAGATTCCCCGAGACGGAATGGATAACCCGGTCCCGCTAACCCTCCAATTGACAGTAAGGGACTATTTCAAGCGTCATCCTTCGGTATCAGTACGAGATGTGGCGAAAACGCTAAGCTCGGCGACTAATGTTATGCGTGCCAAGAAGAGAATGGGCTGGTCTGGGCCAAAACTTGCTAAAGTGTTTGGTTTTCCCCAAAATACCGTGTGGCGTGTTTTAGAAAAGTACAGAAAATCTTTATCGACGCATCGCATGCCTCATAGCAAGCATCGAGTGGGTACTGTCAACCATCAACCAGAGTTGCCACATTATTTTTCGTTCCCATCTTAAATTTTTGCCAAAAAAATCTTTTTTTTCTGTGTTTAACTGCAAAAAATCTTGGCAAAAATCTTTACTTCAAACTTTGTGTTGTAAGAGTAGAATGGAAGCTTTTCTGGTGCTTGAAGTCTAATGCATATCTCTTTTATCATTACTATTGAGTTGAATGCAAAATAAAACAGACATATACTTATTAAAACCCATTTAACTTGATTCGCTGATATAAAACGGTTTTTTCAATTGAGTTTAAGTGCAATTTTTGGTTTCCTTACATAACACTACAGCAGAAAGGATTTTCTTTCTACAGGAAAACGGATCAGTGTTTTCTGGGGAAATCAATCATTTCGGTTAAGCTCTTCTGACAGGCCAGTATTGACATTATAATGAATCATGAATTATGAAGAATAAGTAGAAAGTTTGTTATTAACTTTCTTAGCAAAGGAAATGCCAGCTTCCCATCAACTCATTTGAAACATAGCAGTTTTGCCCAACAAGCTTCAAAGTCATCCGATTCTTCCGCCTCGATGTCCTTGCAGATGATTGCCGTCCTTTCATTTTTGATGGCCTGTTTTTCACCGACTTCAAAAAAGTTCAGATATTGTTAAATAATTGGGTTGAACTCCTTCAAAGTGTGCTCCTTCCTGGGGTCATCGCTCGAAGCAGAAGTCATAACTGGATCGTCAGATCAAAGCACTTAATTATCTGTTCAATCAATTCGGTATAGAAAGCACAGCAGGTATAGAAAGCCTCCTTCTTGGTATCAACGAGAGTTCCGGATACAAGCATTTCTCCCGCTGTTATTCCGATGTATATTTCAATGATGTTTCTTGAAATCTGAAACTCCTAAATTCACCAGATGTTTTAGGTAATCATCCTTACAAATATTAGCAAGGGGAACTATAAGCGCGACTTCAGTTGATTGCACATTTTCGGAAATTTCGGAGCTTCTGACTGGAAGATACGGTTCGCTTTGTTGATAAGGAGTAGCTAAGAAAGTAGAGAAGTGACTGCGTCATCGGGCCAATAAGATGACAGAGAATGCGTTGTGCGGTTTGATTGTTGTTGCATTTAGATTGATTCGAAAAAAAAATCCAACACGAGTTCCAAAAACCATTCCAAATTTCTTTAGACAACTAAATCCAAGACATTTGCTGGCAGATGGATACAGAAGTTTCAAAGGCTTTGTATAATCTGGAACTGCCTTGGATGTTATCGGATCAACTGTTCCAGGTACAATGGCAGCTTTTCGTATGCATGCTTGCATATGTGGCACAAAGAGTAAGTACATTTGATAATAATCTCAAGACACTCACGTTTGAGCAGCTTCTTAACGGATCGGTCAAAACCCATCACCATATGCTCTATCTGATCGAAAGTACAAAACCCCTAATCGGTTCCATCGATCGCACTACAAGATTAGATTAAAGTTAACAAAAAATCACGTTCGAAATAACTATGTTTCAAGAATTCCTCTGCATGAATGAATAAAAATACGTCTAAATTGGAAGAACAGTATTTTGTAGAAATCCATGCAAGAAATTCTACTGAAATTTGCGGAGCAAGCTCAACCGGCACTTCAATGGAATACATGGAAAAATTATTGAAGTTTTTTCGGCAGAACCATATGTTAGAACCTCTGCAGACATCCTAGACAAAATTAAAAAAAAACAAAATTCTGTAAAAACCCTTTGGGGATTTTTTAGAGTGAAGAATTAAACATATGAGATTATGAATACGTGCAAAACCTGCTTCTAAGATTGCTCCAACAAATCAGGATTATCTCCACGAATTACATTATTGCTTCGGTGTAGTTCTTTCAGGTGTCCTCCAGAAATTCCTCCAAAAATTTTATCACAAAAATGTTTTGAAAAACTGCCAGAATACGATACCAGAAACTCCTGAAAGAATCCCGAGAGAAATGCTTTAAAACACCTGAAGAATACCTATAGAAACACCAGAAGGAATATCTCAAGGATTGTCTGAGAACTTTTCATAGAATCATTGGGAAATTCTTTGAAATTTACTTAAAAAATTATCTCAAAAAATTTATTGAGAAATCAGTGTCAATGTAAGTTGTTTTATCTTGCTTCATGGGCCTAAAACAGCTCACTGAAAGTAATATAGGTAAAAATGAACTAACTTTTAAAATATGAGATTTTTGAGTGAACAAGCATGTGCAAAAAATCTTTAAAAACTCGGTTTATCTCAAAAGTCTGCAATCTTTACATACAGATATCTGTGTGAAAAAAAAAAATCTGGACCAATCTAGATAAATCTGTGCATGTGGCAACCCTGCCGTCAACTGCAGAACAAAGTCATCAAGAACATTATGGCAAATCCCAACATCTCTGAAAAAAGTTTTGCACCACACGCAGTACCGTGCAACGCATTCGTCTCCGGGAAGGTTTCAAGTCATACCGTGCCTGTAGACGACCAAATAAGGATCAAAAGCAGAACAATGTGGCCAGAAAACTGCATGATCAGGAGTTAACAAAATGCAATGGCAGTCTCAAGATGGATGATGAAACCTATGTAAAGGCCGTTTTCAAACAGCTACCGGGACCAAAATTTTACTTGGCTACGGCTCGGGAGTTCCTGCCATATTCAAGTTTGTGTTTGCAGATAAATTTGCACGTAAATACATGATTTGGCAAGGCATCTGTAGCTGCGGTAGGAAGACCAAGGTTTTCATCACTGATATGACATTTAATTCGGAGCTGTACAGAATGGAATCTCTCCAAAAGCGAATATAGCCATTCATCAGATCTCACAATGAACCTGTCATGTTTTGACCAGATCTTGCAAGCTGTCATTACAGTAAAACGGTGCTACAGTAGTATGAAACCAACGTGATTCAGTTAATATTGGAAGAACTCAACCCTCCAAACTGTCCCCAGCTCAAACCGATAGAAACATTTTGGGCTATTATGCAGATGAAGCCAAAGTTGAAGGACAGGGCCGTCAAAAGCCATCATGGACGATGAAACCTACGTAAAACTCGATTATAAAACTCTACCGGGACCACAGTTTAATAACTCACTGAAGGGAAAAGATGTCCCTGGATCAGTGAAAGCGATTTACACCGTAAAATTCGGCAAGAAAGTAATGGTGTGGCTGGCCATATGCGGATGTGGAAAAATGTCTGGTCCATTCATTACGACTGACACAATGAATGGTCAAATCTACGCGAAGGAGTGTCTGCATAAAAGGTTGCTATCATCTCTTCAAACAGCTTGACAAGCCTACAATCTTTTGGCCTGATCATGCTTCCTGCCATTACTCTAAATATGCATTAGAGTGGAACAAAAGGAAAAATGTCGTCTTTGTACCAAATGAGATGCATCCACCGAACTGCTCAGAGATTCGCCCTATCGAACTTTCTGGACTTTGACGAATGCAAAGCTGAGAAAACACATGAAACCAGCGGATAGTGTTAAAAAGTTTAAGTAAGATTGGCGAAACATGGTGAAAATGGTAGGAGAAAGCACTGTGCAGAAGCTTATGAGCAGTTTTTAGGGAAAATCTAAAAAACTTGCCTACACTATGAAAAATACAGCAAATTGAAATGAAGATACAAAGAAAGCATTGTTATTTACCAGGTTTGACAGTAAAATAATCAAAAACACAGTATGGTCTTTTTCATTTTAAAAAGAAAGTTCATTTATATTTTTCGGAACAGTCTATACTGGAAAACAATTTTAGTTTTATTCCAGCAGTAAATCACTCCTCCCGTCTTTGTTGATAAAATTACATGCACTGTTTACATTGCATTACATTGCAATTACATGCAACTGTTTTGTCCAACAACACCTCCTCTATGCTTCTCTAAAGCCGGTTGTGAAAACAAATTTATAAAACTTTTACAAGACCATAACGATGTTGAAAATGTTCTAGTGAAAGGTGGTATGACCACTTCAGAACCTTCATAAAACCTATTGGCTGCCATCAAAACCAGCATAGGGCCAAATGGCCACAGCTGTCAAACTTCACGGTGATATCGTGGTTGGTTTGTGTTGTTCTGCTTTGTTCGATTCTCTGTTCTTCTGATTCATTTAACGGTAAATAAATGTATAAGAAAAAGTTTCTAGCGTTGCGGATAATTTTGTTTGATAGCAAAATATCCAAAACAAGTATTTTTATAGCGTTTTCTGCTCCTAATCGAATCCGCATTTAATGTTTCGGTGAACATTGGCACGATAACAGCTGAAAATAAATGCACGTCGGAGATTCTGCGAGTTAACATCAAGAAAAACAAAATTAAAACCAATATGTTCGATAAATTAATCTTGAATTTGCAGAACATGCATCTGCATGAATTTGAATTTATAAAATTCCATAAGGTTATCTAAAAGAATGCCAAAATTGGTCTCTGTTCTACAGTTCATTTGCCTTACATATTAAATTTGGATTATTTATGGATTATTTCAGTTATTTTATATACTTCAATATGGCGATTGGAAGAAATCACAGTTTTGCCAAAAAGCCAATTTCTCTTCGCAAAGGCTACCATAAAACTATTTGGTCATTTGGTTACTCTCCTCGATGCCAATTGGCTGTTTAGTGCATTTACGGGAGGCTAAATTGTTTTAAAATGCTTTTTCAACTGACCATAATAAGACAATTTGAATGAGTCCTAAAAAGGAATTTCAAAACGGCATTTTACGAGTTCATAATGTTGAAATAAAATCTTTGATAAAAGGAAAAGGAACATTAAGAGACAAGGAGCTTTAGAAGACAAGGTTTTAAGATCGCTGTAAAGAAGCTGTGTAGGTTCTCATAAACCAAACTTCAATTTGAAACCTACTGGCGCATCCTACTGCCATAATAAAACCAAGTTGATTTCTAGTGGCTTCCATAAAACTTTAATAAAACTTAATAAAGCTGGATGGATTTGACAATGTCACTTGTTTTGTCTCTTGTTTGTTTAGAAATCCATTAAGAAAAACTAGTGGTTAGTTCACAATCTCTAGTTTTTTCTGATTATTGCGCACTGTTGTTGTCGATCTGATCTTAATCAGTCAATTCAGCATATACTGCTATCTTGAAGCCATTTAGTTGTTCAACTTTGTTCCGAGAGTAAGATGTGTTCTCTATTCGCTTGAGTCTGAACAAGGATGATATCAACTTTAGTTTAGCATTAGCATTAGTATTAGCATTGACGTTTGCACACATCGTGGATGGAGCTACGATGAGGAATAATTCGGTGAATGTCATCTTGAATCAGAGCCAGTTACTGATACGTTTCGTCACGCAAGAATCTCAACGAAGACACTCCTTGATTGCTCATCTGGCTACGTCCATGCAACCGTTAGAGGATTTAGCGTCCACCTTACGAAGACACTGGGAACTCTTGTAATCTTCAGTAGATTTCAAAGGAAACTGAATAGTCGGAGAGAATAGTTAAACCGAATGCTCTCGAAAATTAATTTAAAAATGGTCGTTGCGAGCATCTAGTCTAAGAAGGTGAAGTGACGCTTCATTTCTCTTCAAACGGTTTGCACTCAAGCATTTAATTTAGTCCTACTTGCTCTCTGGTAAGCGGAAGAAGGATCGCAGCAAGCCGTGCTTTGAAACTGACAGTGTTTTGTTTTCGCTGCGGGTTTGTCGCGAAGAATAAGATATAAAAAATGATTATTTAACTTAAGCTAACACGGAAATCGTAAGACATCTCACGTGTTTTATGTTTGACGTGATGAATACAATCGATTCCCTCCTGAAATGTGTGAGTGCTTCGTCCTGCTCCCGGAAGAAGAGTTACCTCAGTTTAGTTATGTTTATTAGTGGTAGCATTGTGACACCCGGACATTATTATGTTTTTCGTTCGAGTGTTCCGGTTTGTTCCGAGTAAACCGATGATTATTTGCAGTTTTGTAATTCTTTATAGAGTCGCCTCATAGCAGGGATTTTGATTATTTTCAGAGTGTGGAGTGAACAAGAAGAAGATCAGTACAAAGTAGAAAACGGCAATTTGTTGGTCAGAATCAACAAACCAAGACAACGCGCATGCGTTCGTGAAAGGCTGGCACATCATTTAAGATAAATTCACCACATGGTGTACAGAGTTTTCTTATTCAGATTGCATATTGAACGGCTTGTTTAGCAACGTTAATGTTTGCGCCTATTTTGTCGCAAGTGCATGAAATTAAATACGAATCAACGTCGATTTTTTTCATTTTTACAAATAAACAAGATAGTGTTTTTAAGGATGCGGCCATGGGTGAGATCAATCTGATTATAAATATTTATCAAAAATCCTTTTTTCAAATAATATTTAGTACGTGCCTGGTTCGGAAATTTTAAATTTCCATATTTGGAAGTGTGTTACTGTGTGCTTAACCAAATGATGACGGTAATGTTTACATGCGGGGCTTATTATATGTGAAAGTAACCTCGGAATTGGGTGACTCTCCAGACGTTCTGAAACAGATGGCGGGATCTGCAGTAGAGCTATCACTTTCTAGCTCCCGGATTAAAGCTGCTTTCAATGGTCACTTGAAGGATTGTTATAAAAGTTCTTCCATAATACCATTGCTATACCAGGTCAACATAGTTTCAGAACTTTACTGCATTACGATACATCATTCGAGCAATTTCAGCCTCCAAAAACGCACAGAACCTGACCAAAAAGAACCAATAAGCTATTTCTTAAGTGGTAGCAAAACGAATTCGATCAACAGGATGACATAATGGAAAGAACTCACCCGAAAATCGTCACGAAACTTAACTGACGAAATACCACTTAAGAGAGATGACGTTAAACTTGTCTTCATCGGTCTCTGGATACCATAAGGGAGACACAATCAAACTAGAGAAGGTTATGTTGCCCACCGCTTTCTAGCCCGGACTAGCTTTGACCAAAAACCCTAAATTTTGATTAACAATTCCACTTAAGCGCCAACATACCCGACGGCACTTCAAGATACGAAGGACCACGTGTAATACACGGCTTGTTCAAGCTGATGCAGGACGTTTTAGCTCACTTTCAAACACCTTCAGTCGAAGGATCTATTTTTGAAATACATTTACTATCTGCCTAATTATTACTCACTTTTATAGTCTCAATAACCTTATTCGATTCGCTCTTATTACAACGTATTGTAGTGGATCAGACGGGAATTGATACTATCCCAGTGAGGCTAGAGGCAACAGTAAACTTTCGAGAAAAGTAAGTTCGATTCAACGATGCTAAGTTTCAATGGATCCAAAAATTATTTTGTTTTAAAAATAGCCTGGATCTGGAAAATGGATCTTATGCGATCCTCACGCGCTCAACTGAATTGGCCAAGTTTGTGATGCTTTTGACCACGCGTGAAATAGTTTGCAAGAACTAATCGATCATATCGGTTTCCAAACTCATTCTCAGACGAACTAATACACACGCTAAGCTCAGTTTACCCACAATAGCACAAAAAGTGCACATAATCATTTATGGGTAAAGTTGATTTTACCCCTATATGGGTAAATTTGTATGGCAAAAAATACTCAAATATGGGTAATAAATAGTAACGTACCCATAAATAATTTTTTTGGTGCTTTTCGGGATTATGGGTATTCTTCACCCATATTTGGGTAAACTGATCTTAGCGTGCAGTGCTGTCAAAGTTCGTCAAACACGCTTGAATGTGGGGAGGTGAACAAGGTGAACAAGGTGAACAAGTGGCTTTCTCTGACAGAACTACGAACAAATTGTTCTTCGTGTATAATCAAAACAGTATTATCGGAATGCGAATAACCAGCTGCCAGCTTTGGTTGGTTTTGGTCTGGAGTAAGGCCAGTTTGTTATGGTTGATGCTTCTGCTGGTGTTAGGAAGAACCATCGATGTGGCCATTCCGTTGAAGGATATATCCTGGGCAGTGTCGGTGCTGCTGGAACCGTTCTGCGTGTTGTTGATGGCATCGGTGAACGGCCGACCGACGGCGTCTTCCTTGTGGATATAGACGTTAGCGTAGATTTTGCTGTTGCCGAAAGCGTTTTCAGAAGTTTTCGAGTAGTTAGCATCGGGGCAGATGTTGTCGACGTTGTCGTTGATTGCGAGGCTGTGGATGCCGTGACGCGGCTTGTTGTGGTTGGAGTAGATCTGGTGGTTGTGGTTGTGGTTGTTGTTCGGCTTGTTGTTGGTGTCGTTGAAGTGGTTGTCGATGTAGTTGGTGTTGTCGATGTAGTTGTGGGTGTCGTTGGCCTAGTTGTTGGGGGTGTTGATGTTGTTGTGGAAGTAGTTGACGTCGTTGTCGAAGTTGATGTAGTTGTGGATGTCGTTGGACTGCTTGTTGGCGGTGTTGAAGTGGTTGTTGTTGTTGTAGAAGTAGTAGATGTAGTTGTAGGTGTCGTTGGTCTCGTTGTTGGCGTTGCTGAAGGGGTTATTGATGTTGTTGAGCTTGTACTTATGGGTGTCGTTCGACTGGTTGTTGGTGTTGTTGAAGTGGATAATGATGTTGTAGGTGTTGTTGTTGGTGTCGTCGAAGTGGTTGTCGATGTTGTCGGAGTTGTTGTCGATGTTGTCGGAGTTGTTGTCGGAGTTGTTGATGTAGTTGTGCTTGTCGTTGGACTGGTTGCTGACGTTGTTGTAGTGGTTGATGATGTTGTCGGAGTTGTTGATGTAGCTGTGGGTGTCATTGGACTGGATGTTAGCGTTGTTGAAGTGGTTGTTGTAGTTGTCGAAGTTGATACTTCTGGTGTTGACGAAGTTGTGGGTGTTGTTGGACTGATTGTTGGTGGTGTTGCAGTGGTTAATGATGTTGTCGGAGTTGTTGTTGTAGTTGTCGAAGTTGATATTTCTGGTGTTGATGTTGTAGAAGTTGTTGATGTAGTTTCTGAAGTTGATATTTCTGGTGTTGGTGTAGTTGTGGGTGTCGTTGGACTGGTTGTTAGCGATGTTGAAGTGATTGATGATGTTGTAGAAGTAATTGTTGCACTTTCGGGTGTCGTTGGACTGACTGTTGGTGGTGTTGCAGTGGTCAATGATGTTGTCGGAGTTGTTGTTGTAGTTGTCGAAGTTGATATTTCTGGTGTTGATGTTGTAGAAGTTGTTGATGTAGTTTCAGAAGTTAACATTTCTGGTGTTGATGTAGTTGTAGGTGTCGTTGGACTGGTTGTTGGCGATGTTGAAGGGGTTGATGATGTTGTAGAAGTTATTGTTACACTTTCGGGTGTCGTTGGACTGACTGTTGGTGGTGTTGCAGTTGTTAATGATGTTGTCGGAGTTGCTGTAGTTGTTGAAGTTGATATATCTGGTGTTGATGGTGTAGAGGTTGTAGATGTAGTTTCCGATGTTGAAATTTCTGATGTGGATGTTGTTGTGGGTGTCATTGGACTGGTTGTTGGCGATGTTGAAGTGATTGATGATGTTGTAGACGTTATTGATGCACTTTCGGGTGTCGTTGGACTGATTGTTGGTTGTGTTGCAGTGGTTATTGATGTTGTCGGAGTTGTTGCTGCAGTTGTTGAAGTTATTTCTGGTGTTGATGTTGTAGAAGTTGTTGATGTAGTTTCAGAAGTTGAAATTTCTGGTGTTGTTGTCGATGTGGGTGTCATTGGACTGGTTGTTGGTGGTGTTGAAGTGATTGATGATGTTGTAGAAGTTGTAGATGTAGTTTCCGAAGTTGACATTTCTGGTGTTGATGTAGTTGTAGGTGTCGTTGGACTGGTTGTTGGCGATGTTGAAGTGATTGATGATGTTGTAGAAGTTATTGTTGCACTTTCGGGTGTCGTTGGACTGACTGTTGGTTGTGTTGCAGTGGTTAATAATGTTGTCGGAGTTGTAGTTGTTGAAGTTGATATTTCTGGTGTTGATGTTGTAGAAGTTGTTGATGTAGTTTCCGAAGTTAACATTTCTGGTGTTGATGTAGTAGTTGGCGTCATTTGACTGGTTGTTGGCGTTGTTGAAGTGGTCGATGATGTTGTAGAAGTTATTGTTGCACTTTCGGGTGTCGTACTGACTGTTGGTTGTGTTGCAGTGGTTAATGATGCTGTCGGAGTTGTTGCTGTAGTTGTCAAAGTTGATATTTCTGGTGTTGATGTAGTTATGGGTGTCATTGGACTGGTTGTTAGCGTTGTTGAAGTGGTTGATGATGTTGTAGAAGTTATTGTTGCACTTTCGGGTGTCGTTGGACTGACTGTTGGTTGTGTTGCAGTGGTTATTGATGTTGTCGGAGTTGTTGATGTAGTTGTGGGTGTCATTGAACTGGTTGTTAGCGTTGTTGAAGTGGTTGATGATGTTGTCGGAGTTGTTGATGTAGTTGTGGGTGTCATTGAACTGGTTGTTAGCGTTGTTGAAGTGGTTGATGATGTTGTAGAAGTTGTTGATGTAGTTGTCGATGTTGATGTTGTTGTGGGTGTCATTGGACTGGTTGTTGGCGTTGTTGAAGTGATTAATGATGTTGTAGGAGTCGATGATGTCGATGTCGATATCGTTGGCCTTGTTGTTGGTGGTGTTGCAGTGGTTGAGGATGTTGTAGGAGTCGATGATGTCAATGTGGATGTCGTTGACCTAGTTGTTGACGGTGTTGCAGTGCTTGATGATGTTGTAGGAGTCGATGATGTCGATGTGGATGTCGTTGACCTAGTTGTTGGCGGTGTTACAGTGCTTGATGATGTTGTAGGAGTCGATAATGTCGATGTGGATGTCGTTGACCTAGTTGTTGACGGTGTTGCAGTGCTTGAAGATGTTGTCGGAGTCGATGATGTCGATGTCGATATTGTTGGCCTTGTTGTTGGTGGTGTTGCAGTGGTTGTTGATGTTGTAGGAGTCGATGATGTCGATGTGAATGTCGTTGACCTAGTTGTTGACGGTGTTGCAGTGCTTGATGATGTTGTAGGAGTCGATGATGTCGATGTGGATGTCGTTGACCTAGTTGTTGACGGTGTTGCAGTGCTTGATGATGTTGTAGGTGTTGATGATGTAGTTGTGGGTGTCGGTGGCCTGGTTGTTGGCGGTGTTGCAGTGCTTGATGATGTTGTAGGACTCGTTGATGTCGTTGACCTAGTTGTTGACGTTGTTGCAGTGCGATGATGTTGTCGGGTCGATGATGTCGATGTCGGTATCGTTAGCCTGGTTGTTGGCGTTGTTGAGTGGTTGATGATGTTGTAGGAGCTCGATGATGTCGATGTGGATGTCGTTGACCTAGTTGTTGACGGTGTTGCAGTGCTTGATGATGTTGTAGGAGTCGATAATGTCGATGTCGATATCGTTGACCTAGTTGTTGACGGTGTTGCAGTGCTTGATGATGTTGTAGGTGTTGATGATGTAGTTGTGGGTGTCGGTGGCCTGGTTGTTGGCGGTGTTGCAGTGCTTGATGATGTTGTAGGACTCGTTGATGTCGTTGACCTAGTTGTTGACGTTGTTGCAGTGCTTGATGATGTTGTCGGAGTCGATGATGTCGATGTCGATATCGTTGGCCTGGTTGTTGGCGTTGTTGAAGTGGTTGATGATGTTGTAGGACTCGATGATGTCGATGTGGATGTCGTTGACCTAGTTGTTGACGGTGTTGCAGTGCTTGATGAAGTTGTAGGAGTCGATGATGTCGATGTGGATGTCGGTGATCTAGTTGTGGATGGTGTTGAAGTGCTTGATGATGTTGTAGGTGTCAATGATGTCGATGTGGATATCTGTGGCCTGGTTGTTGGCGTTGTTGTAGGAGTAGATGATGTCGTAGTGGGTGTCGGTGAACTGGTTGTTGGCATCGTTGAAGGAGTGGTTGATGGAGTCACCGAAGAAGTTGTTGACGTTGTTGTAGTGGTTGATGGTGCATTAGACAAAGTTGTTATTGCCATGATCGTTGGTGGTATATGATACGTGAACAAATCATGAACACCTGGCCCATATTGGTAGTACAAATGATGATGTGCAAGAGGTCTGTACATTTTTACGTCTCCGATGAACAACATTAGTATAAAGCAAGCTAGCCTCATGACTACTTTATCACTCTCAATTTCTTCCGGAATGTTATAGTCGCCCTTGTTCCATTGAAATTCAGCTTAAAACTGAAGTTTGTTGTGCCTCAGAAATTTAGCTTGTAAAAAAGTGAAAGTATCGAACCAGCTCTGTAAACATCTTTAAGATATTTCTTTAACACTTATGTTAGCAGGCAATGCAGTGATGGAACCTGTTTCAATTTTAATTTGGGAACGGTTTTACTCCAGACTATCTGATGGTTTGGAAAGTCATGCTCCCTTTCACATCACTGACACATTGACATTGAATTCGGAATGCCGCGATAAAATCGGTGTAAATACTTTTAGGGTAACTGGGTGTAAAATGCGCCCCTCAAGAAAGGATGTTACGATTTAACCTCAGGTAAAGTTGTATGTATAGCTGTACGTGCTGTGAACGTGACTTATTATTGCAGGAAGAATAATTAGGGAATGCAATAAAACAGGTTTTTGTAACACATAACATTAGTTTAAATGTTTACGGCCGTTCAAGAGCTATTAAACAGTACGGCGCATTTTAATTCGAAGAACATCAGGCATTACAAACAGAACTTTATGATCGAAAATCATTCTTTTTTCCCGCGTTTGCAAAGCAAGTTGGTTTGTATATTATGCACTTGAAACGTCATTTAAACCAAAGTATACTGGTTTGATACATTGTTGAAATATATCATTAAAATATTATGAACAAACTTATGTTTCTGTAATTTATTTGAATGCAGAGCTGGTAATCAATTTGATTAGAAAAGACTCAATATCTAGGTACTGTCAGCTAACACAATGGAAAGTTGAGCAAAATGATTCCTAACATTAAATATTCGGTTGAGTCATTTTACCTCAAGAGTGCATTTTAAACCAAGTTCCCCAGTTAACAACAACAGGTGCATGTTTGCAGATATAGAGATAAAAATCCCTTTTACTTGTGAAATTTGGGTAACCAGCAGCTTCCAGACAAACAAAACTTGAGAAAACGTTTTTGGTCTCGTTTCGAGACGAAAAGATCCGCAAACGAAGCGAAAGTAAAGAGTACTGTAATTTCGCAACATTGTTTAAAACATTCCAGGCAGTAGCAGTAGGCTGACGTTTCTTTTGCGTTCAATTGATAGCTATTTTTGGACTTTTAAAGCTCCGTAAATTGATACAGATGGACTGACGATTCTTCAACAACATGCAGACCCCCCCTCCTCTTAACAGTCACTAGTCGCTAGTGTTTTCGATTCTGATTACTTTTGCGTAATTGTGCTGTCTTTGAATTGCGGTTCTTGTTTCTTTTTTGAAAAACCTGGCTCTGTTCCTGTTGATGGTGGTAGAACTTGTCAATGTTTGGCGAATAAACTCTTTGTTTCGAAATATCATGCCATGATTTTATGGTGAGAATGTTTATCCCACTTTAATATGTTGATAAATAATGTTTTTAAATGTTTTGTTAGCTTTGAAGCTAATTTCAGCTCAAGTAATCCTATTGACTATTTGCGCTTGTGACGTACGAATTCTGGATAATTAATTTTTTTAAATCTCAAGCAATTTGGCACAATTGTTGTAGTTTACGGGCCAACGCTGTTGTTAAATAATTTAAATTAAAACTCTGCCTATCAGCAATAAACGATGGGAATCTCAACCACGTCCTGTACATTAAAGCCAACGCAAAGCTAGCAACGGCCATGTACACAATTCTGGAAAATTTGGTAAGCCCTTCCAGCTCGTTAAACAGCACCGAATTCGGAGCAATGTAATTTCAAGTCTAGCTGTATGATTTACAGCCACAGCCAAAAATCGACAATAAACTGATTTAAACTGTGCCATATAGCTGTTGTTTACTTCTTCTTCTTGGGGGTAGAAATTTAATTTACTGGAACGAAGCTGGTACATGACTTTCCCTCTCTTGCACTGGTAAGATTTGCGACGGGCGATACGGAAAGTCGAGAAGCTAGGTACGTCAACACATTATGCTGCGACTGGCACGCGTTTTATGGTCGGATCAAGTGCACCGAATTTGGTGGGATTATCTGGCCGTCGTCTGATGATGACTTAATTTTCCGAGCGTTATTAGCGGATTATTAGTTTTACAATAAAGGGAAGTGTTGTTTTTTTTGTGTGTGGGTCGTTTTGCGAATTTGGTTCACATAAAAAAAAGCTCTTGCGTGCTCGCTTAATCAGTGCACGTCAGATGGGTATGAAAATTTGTGATATGGTTAAATTCGTATGTCTCTTGCGCAATCCGTTAGTCACGCTATACCGGGCCTGCGGTGAGAGCTTCGTTAAATCTCAGCTTGATGAACGAATTTTAGTAGCGTTGTTGCATAAAGCTAGCTCGATGAATTATTCAATCAAATACTTAGCGAGTCATTTTTGAATGCAAGTATAAAACACAACAGATAACGGCGACAGTTATGGAGTAAAGTAACCGAGAACCAGAAGAACCAGAATTGTAACACCATCCGAACCCCACAGCAATTAGTGGGTGCTTTCCTCCCAAACTTGATTTATACAATTATCTATCTCCGCACCAAGTAATAAACTCATTAGCACAGTTTGTAACATGCATTAGCGTGATTTGTAGTGTACGTAAGTACCCGCCCTAGGTAACCTCAAAGCTCACGTGCTATCGCTTTTTGCTAGTGCAAAGCATTGCCACCTTCTAAAAGCTTTCGTTTGTCATTTCGTAATTCATTGCTTAGAGGTTCTTAGTTGATATGAGCAAAAACTCATCAGCTCGGCAGCCAATTGATCAACATTATATGATTTCACGCGAGGTATGTGAAAATGGCACATTTCTTACTTAACAGTTTCTGATTCAAGTTGAAAGCAATTCGTTGACAATACGGCCTTTTGCCGTGTTACGCTAGATTTACATTTTTTATTGATTCCACGAAGGCGAAAGGGCTTTCCCTCTATTTTCCCCCATCGAAGGGTGTCATTGGTGCGATATCCATCGGGTGCTTGTTTTGTGCAGTTTAAAAGGTAATTAACTTAAAAGTTGCCGCCATCAGCAGTAGTAGTAGTAGAAGTAGCTGCGGTGGACCTGTGGCGTTTGCCTCGTTACTGCATCGATGGTAAAGAAAAAACTGCAGCCGCAACCACTCGGTAGACTATCTGACTGGGTGGTACGTTTTTGTCACCCATTGATTGAATCACGCAGTGGCCAGGGCTGCTGGAGGCGAAAAAAAGCGAAAGGGAATCTCAATCGCACACAACTGATCAGGTGAAAATGAGGTACCTAATAGGTAGAACAGAAAGTAGTCATGCCAGGTTCAGGTGGTGAGACCGCTGGATGTGATTTGTGTCACTTCGGTTCGATTGAGACATGTTGGGGACTCGATTTATTGGACGTTCATGAAAGTTGAGTAGAAAATTTTGTGATTGATCCTTTTATGAATTTTAATATTGCTTTTCAATGTTAATGTCATACCCAAGTAACATTTTAGTCATGTTTATGAGAACTTATACAGCTTATTAACAACGACCTGAAAACCTTGTTTTTTAAAATTCCTTTCACTCATATCAAATGTTTTATTTCGACTTTATGAACTCGTAAAATACGGGTTTGAAATGCCGGTTTAGGACTCATTCATTTTATTTTATTATGTTCAGTTGAAAAAGCATTTTAAAACCACTTTGCTTCCAGTTAGTGCATTAAACGGCAAATTGGTTTTATAGTAGTCATTGTGATGATAAATGGGCTTTTTGGTGCAAATCGGTGATTTTTCCAATCGCTTTATTGTAAAAATAAGATGTAATTGAAATGTGGAAAAATTAAGGCTCCGAATTTTAATTGTAATGCAAATGAACTGTAGATCGGAGATCAATTTCGGCATTCTTCTAGATAACCTAATCGAATTAGATAAATGTTCAGGAAATTGATGATTAATTTATTATTTTAATTTTGTTTTTGTTGTTGAAAATCCGCACGATTTCCGAAGCGCATTAACTTCTGGCTCGTATGGTGCCAATATTTACCATAAAATTAAATGCACATATGATTTGGATATTTTGCTATCAAACAAAATTTCCCGCAATTCTAGAACTTGTTTCTTGAATATAGTTTACTGCAAAATTAATCATAAGAACAGCGAATCGAACAAAGCAGAACAACACAAAACAACCACGATATCCTGCGAAGTTTGACAGCTGTGGTCATTTCTCCGTATGCTGGTTTTCATGTCAGCCAATTGGTTTTATGAAGGTTCTAAAGTGGTCCTAATATCTAGAACTTGAACATTTTCAAAATCTTTGTGGTCTTTTAAAGGTTTCATTAACTTGTTCTCACAACCGCTATAGAGTGGGCCACTTGGTACAAATTTCGGCTTTGAAGAAGCATAGAGGAGGGGCTGGTAGACAAAACAGTTTTGAATGTAGTTTTATAATCAGAGCTGGGAGGAGAGCTACATGGCTAGAATAAAACTAAAATTGTTACCTAGGTTTTGAGTTGAAAGTTTTGAGCATTAGTAGAACGACTTTTCAAATTTTTCAGGATACTGATGCGTCATTTTTATTAGGAGAAGAGATCGAAATTCTCACTCAGCTGGGTGAAAAACATGCTCTTTCTCAAGCAGGTTATCAATGAGTAGCGAACCGTTCACATTTTCATCTCTCCTTTTTCGCCGATAATTCATTATCCTCTCTCTTGCATTTGCGAAAATATTTCTCTCCAAAATTCAACGAAAATATTTTCTCATGTCACATTTTTGACTGAAAACATACTACCTAGATCGTATACGATGAGCAAAAACCGAGGAGCATAAAACGAAGATTCAAAACATGAAGAAAAATTAGCTTTTTATCGAATTATAATTTCAGAATGAAAAAAGCATGAAGACTGGTGCATTTTTAGGTGTCAAAAAGTAAGTGAAAAATAATTATCGGCATCTAGGATTCACTGAAAAAGTAACGATTTATCAGCTACTCATGCTCTCCGGAAATTATAAATCGCCGTTGCATTTCTCGCGAAAACTGCTGTGAACGTATAATAGTCCCTCGCTTCTCACGTTCTCATCTGTTTCTCCAAGCGGGTGAAAAAGAACGTTTCTCTTCTCAAGTAGGCAAAAATTTTGGTCTCTGATAAGGAATTTAGAAACGCCAAAGCACCAGCCAATCTAGTTATCATGTTATTCCAAACAATCTTTGCACACACACTACCAAAATGACATGTGAATTTTGGTGCCCCGAGACCGACACATGCAAGCGTCATTAGGAACAAAAGAATAAGTTGAAAGAGACGAGAAAATAATTTCAATCAAACACACATGGCTCGGTTTTCGGGAGACATTATTTTACATGCAATCTTTGTTTATATTCTCTGATTCAAGAGGACTTACTTCTCGACTAAAACTAATGATTTCTTAATGCGCCCATTAAAAATACAGTGTTTGTTAAAATTTTTTTGCAGTAAATGAAGTGTCTTAAAAAAATTACATCAGTACCGTTACAGTCTGGAATGCGCAAAAATTGGTCAAATTCAAATTGGTGTATTTCTGCTAAAAATGCATTGAAAAAAACCCTGAAACGCTGAATTTGGAAGTTAAGTGTATTAACAATGGTTGCTATGATGTTTTAAAGTGTTCGGAGAGCGTCTGTCGACCGCCAGGAAGCCAGTCGTGGAACCGCCAGGAAGAAAGTGGCTGCGAAATATAAGCGGAATCCTAACCTCTCCATCCGGGCCGTCGCTGGCAAGCTTAAAGTCTCTCAAACTATTGTACAGCGGACCAAGAAACGAGCCGAGTAGTCGACGTTTAGGAAGGTGAAGGTGGCGAACCGAGATTACAAACAAAAAATGTCGGCAAAGCAGCGGTCCTGAAAGCTGTGAAAGCAAAATTCGACTGTCTCGTCATGGACGACGAAATTTATGTGAAGGCGGATTTCTAGCAGTTTTATACCGCAAGGAGTTTTATACCGCATCAGGAAATGGGAAAGTGTCCCAATGATGTTTCAAAACCATCATACTATCGAAGCTTCCGAAAAAATACCTCGCCTGGCTGGCCATATGCACGTGTGGTCTAAAAAACGTCATTTTCATCACTACGGGAACCATCAATCAAGAGATCTACGATCTCATGAAGAAAGTAGTAGTAGTAGTAGAAACGCAAAGAGCAAAGTGGATCGATCCCTTCCTAGACTTCGAGGCTGGTGAAGTGCAGCCATGGATAAAATAGAATGGAGACAACTTCCGTGTACAGAAGAGGTCACCCTGGCCTTGACCTGATTGCCGAAAGGAAGGGACCTTTTAAAAGAAAACATACCTCATCGTAGACCAAACTGCTCGTTAACCAGCTCTGCGATATATTATGCTAGCATAACATGGCCCCTAAATATTTATTTCAAGGCCTATGATCCTTTAAAACCTCCCGAGTAGGTTCTGATGCCTTCGGGTAAGTGGTCACTGTTGAACTAGAACCAAAGCATGTTTTGCGACTTATCAAACTTGATGATTCTGTAACACTTGATCACTGCAGATCTTAGTCTGCAAAAACCAAAATCTGTCAAACGACATGTTGAACAATTAACATCATGATGTTTCCAAACTTGATCCCCTACAATTTTTAATGAAGGTCGTCCACTTATGGTCTGGACGTGGCCAATTTTTATCAAGATCTAAAGCCAGTAATGCTCGTGGGCTTTGGTCCAAAATGTGGGCAATCACGGTGCTATTGAAAAGTCATGTTCTTCTTCTTTTAGCATTTCAAGCTTATTGCTTTCACAATTCGTTTATTGCTTGCTCCAACTAAGTGTTCTTAATGCATTTCCGCAGGTATTAATTGAGAGTTTTCAATGACAAGTACCATTTTTGCATAAGTATGATTGTGTGGCAAGAACAATCATACCCTATGCCCAGAGAGCCGAGAGATTTTCCTTAACGAAAAATTCCTAGACCAGACCGGCAATCGAACCCAGCCATCTCCAGCATGGTAATGCTTTGTGGCTTCGCCTTTACCGACTGAGCTAAAGGAGGACCACGTCATTTCTACATTGCAATTTTTTGGCACGGCCTAGGAATCTCCGGGGAGGTGCTCAATTCTTAAAAAGAGCAAACTAGCTTACATCAACAGGCCTCGTAGAACATAATGTCAAACATGTAGGAACTAGTTTAGCAGCACTTCGTTTGATAACATGCTTCGGCAAAAATGGGATTTCAAATTGATCGTCAGATATTGAACATGAATAACTAATACGATCGTCTTTGAATTTTCTTATTTTGAGGTAGGACTACAGCCTGTCCACGTTAAATTTCAGACTCTTTTCTTTCAGTGTAGATTTTGAATTATTTCACGGATCGCTGAAACGTTTCATGACGTTTCATGTTTCATGAACATTATATGACAGCTGAAACTCTCCACTTTATTTCGTGGTACAGCATGTTTACATTCTTGCTACAGTCGGTTAAATGGCGTCGAATCAAGTGGCAGTGCGCAAACGCATTTTGTGCCAACGGTAGCAAAATCCTAAATCAACGGAGCGTGATCTTGCCAAGAAACTAGGATTCCAAAAAGTACCGTGTTTCGTGTTTGCATATCATCTGTCCAGCGCTTGGTCAAACGATTGAAAGTGGACAAGAAGGTTGTGGCCATTATTGAGAAAAATCCAAAATCCGACTGTGCGAAAGTTGGGAAGTCAAAATCATACGTACAAAAAGCGAAGCTGTGGAATAACTGAAGGCGTACAAAGTGAAAAAGGTATCCAACCGTCATGACCGTCCAACATTTCAATGCAAAAGGCGGGATAAGAAGCTTTACATAAATTGTTTGCAAACATTTTCTTGTATCATAATGGACGACAAAACGGACTTACTCGAAGACTTTAAACACCGGGTCTGCCTTTTTATACTGCAATGCAAAGGAACGCCGTTGCCGAGCATTTCCGGACAAAGAAAATGTCCATATTCCCGAAGAATATCAATAAAGATTTGTACGAGCAAGAATGTCTGCAAAAGCGGTTGATACCGTTAATCAGAAGTCACGACGCTCCAGCTCTGTTTTGGCCTGACTCGACCTCTTGCCACTATACAAAATCCGTCCTGGAGTGGTATAAGGTACAAGAGGTCAAGTACCATGAGGTCAAGTACGTGCCTCAAACAGCCAATCCACCAAACTGCCCAGAGCTTCGCTTAATAGAGAAGTATTGGGCTCTAGCTAAGCGGAAACTCTTCGAAACTTAGAAGAAAGCAAATGGTGCCAAAGAGTTCAAGAAAAGATGGAGAATCTTCACGGCGGGCATATCTGAGGATACCGTTGGAGCCTGATGGCGGGTGTGGTACAGAAAATTCGATAGTTTTACAGAAAGAAGATTCTAATGAAGATACACATATAAAAAGAAATATTGAATTCTCTGCGTTATCTAGTGCACATAAAGGGAATGTTGGATTTTACAGAAAGTAATGGCATATTTCATGTACATTTTAGCCAGGTAACGCCTGAATTCAGCTTGTTGCATGGAAGATTGCAAACATTGTTGTATGGCGCATGACATATTGCAAGAACATTCCGTTGTTTACGCCTCCTATGGCTTGGAATTAAACGAGGTTGAAATTTTACGCGCTTGTTAAAATTAATTATTTTTTTCAGTGTTTAACTCTATTGTTGTGAAATGAACAATCGAGTTAGTTGAATTATGGGTGAATGTTTTGGCTGTCATTATTTTGGTTTCCAAACTTCAACGTGGACAGGCTTTACGTCTTTACGGTACAATTTAAATAAAACGCGAATTGTGACCGTCACGACAAGTGGTCAGATTTTGAGCATTAATACCTCAGTCGTTTCTCCAAAGGTTTTTCAAAATGTTTGCACCAATCGATCAGAAATATTTTCACAAATCGATTTCAACAGACGACATTGTTGATTTTAGGCCACATACTACTAAAAAATTATAAATCTTAAGCTTTGCCTTGAAAAGTATTTTAAATAAAGGAACATTTATTGTACAATGAAAATGGCTTACAATCCCAGCGAATTCGTTTTTGATGCAGATTCAACCTAGACCGAGTATCAAGATTGGATAAGTATGTTGTATGTCATACTTTGGTGTGCTTGTCTTTATTTGTAACTCGTATTTGATTGAAATTTGCTCGGGAAATTGTTTCACAGGTTGAAACTGATTCCACCCTAGCTTCAAAACCGAATTCACTAGTAGTAGCGTAGTTCTACGTCACCGTTTTGGACAAACTAATGGAACTGCATCTTATATTTTTTGGGATCAATCGATCATTCGAAAGTTTATGTATTCATCAATAACAATGCAGAGTAAGCTTAAAACCCGGCCCACAACACAACGGACATCAGTGTTCAATAACCGCTTGTTCAAACATATTTGGAGACGTTATTCAATTTTCTAGAAGAACAAGCTGAACAACTTCTCAAAATTGGTTTGACCAATCAGGTATTCTGCATTGGTGTTTCTTGGGTAGTAAGTACCGAACAGCTCATATGCCGCAACGACGGTCTATAAGGGGTGTCTCATTGTGGGATTTTTCTCTCGTTCGCTATTTTTGGGCCCAGCCCTATTTTTTGAGTAGCCAGCGGGGCATTGGCAGCCAGTGGTGGATTGGCAACCAGAGCGAAGGATTGATTTGCAGTCTGCTGGGAAGGCGCAAATTGATGTGTAAACAAGTGCAAACCAGTTGACAGTGATGGTTAGGAAGCAGGTTGAATTGCAGCTAAGCAAAATAGTTTAATAAACTTGTGTGCTGTGTTAGCCGCTTGCAAAGTGTGCTTGCAAAGTGTGCTTGCAAAGCAGTGATTTTTTTTGCAGTTTAGCAACCGGAATCAGCCAGTAAGTCGCAGCGACGACGAAGTATATAAACTGATGTCCGATGTGCCTAAGAAGACCAAAAATCAGACGTAAATTTAATAGCAAACCCTGTTCACCATCTGAAAAGTTATAACAAAGAAGTAGCTGCATTGGGCATAATAGGATTTTTACCTTGAAAAGTCATACAAACGGCCATTTTAAGAACAAGCAAATGATTACAAAAGAGTTTTTTTATACAATTAAATGAAACAACAAAGCTCTGATGTTATCTACCGTCAACCATTAGCTCTAATTTATTTTTGAATTTTACTGACTTGGGCGCCAGGCATCACATAGTAAACTTTACGGAGCCAAGTTTTCATGTTTATTATGCCTCAGATATCTTGAAAATAGAGTCAGAACGAGAGCCACGTTTGTTTTGTGGTTTGTGGGGGTTATTGTTGCATGTATTCCAAGAAGGAGGGAGCATGTTTCAAGTTATGATATAACATTAAAAAAAACATGTTTAAATCAACAGCTATTATGTGATGAAAATTCAAATAAAACCCTCCGTCAAAAGCTCCCATACCGAAAACCCAATCGATTAAATATAATCGGCTAGATCGGATCGGATAATGATTGTTAACTTATCACATTATGCCGGTTGGAAAATGCTTGCCGAAGGCAAAACCAAAAGTTCACATGTCTACACGTTCGATTGTATACGTTCGCAAGCGAACAATCATTCAATTGGTCTCACCGAGCGAGTGCCAGCCATCCGAATGAATGCTGTTGATCAATTTCCACTTGCGTCCAAAGAAAACTTTAATTCCTTCATTTGTTTGCAACTGTCTTTCGTCGAGCCTTCCCAAATTCAAACAAACCGTGATTTTCACGATCAACATCGGCAAATTGCTTCAATTTTAATTACACCCTGATCAGTTGCTTTGCTCCAATATACATCGTGGCCATCGCCGTAGTCGCCAGTCGCCTGTGGATTTGGATGTCCCTGGAGTTTGGAACAATTAAAAGCGATTTCAGAACGATTCGAGAGTCGGAGAGACATTCGGCGCGGGTTGAGGAATGTTAGTTGCAGCAGATGAGAGCTCGTCGAATTTGGTGGCCTCTAGCGCTCTAGAGTGGATTGATGCCGTAATTCGATTCGAAAGTAGATCACACCCAATGCAGCCAGCCACCTTAGCCACAAGCCAATTCGCGGATCACTCAATCGTCATCGGTTGGCCGCTTGGGCTAAAAGATGCTAATGACGCTTAAAACGAGTAATAAATGCGGCTAGCCTTTCCTTTTAAATGGTTTTTTGGCAATCTAGGGGCGTTTTTCTGCGCCACATTGCTCCATTAATCTAAATTAGGGTTTTATTATGGACCATGAGTTTTTTTTCGCTCGATTTGCAACGAGCCATTGGGAGATTCGTCATTTCTCACCGTCTCGATTACATATTCTTTTCACCGGGCTGATTTGCGTTGCGTTGCACTCTTATTTTTTTTCGTTGAGCTTTATTGACTTTATCTCGCTGGCTGGGATCTTGCCTCGAGGTTGTTGCGACGAGTGGTGGTCATGAGAAATCACTCTTACCTTCATCACCTATGGGCAAGGGAAGCTTGATATGGGGAGAGCGGAATCAGGTCCTGAGTTGCGGTTTTAGCCGAACCATGCTGAGTTGGCAATGGCAAAGTGACTGAGTGCGATTCCTGCTGTGCTTTTCTAGTTTTACATGGAAAAGCCACAGAATTTTATAATGTTGATAAGATGATGATGATATGGACTACCAGCCCTTGTAGAACGGAAACTAAGTCCGACAGCAACAGGCTCTCCTCTCTGTTTGACTTCATCAAGCTCTAATAACCACTGATTGTCCTCATCACTTATAAGAATAAAAAGAAGAAGAAAAATCTCTCAACAACAAGATTGGCCAATCGGGTAAGAAAGCTAGCTTTCTAACATGAGGATGCCCCAATGGGCGAGAATAAGAGACCTCCCTATTTTCAAAAAATGTTAGTAACAAGAGGTTGGCATTCCAACTCTCACCATCCAGTCTACTTATATCGGATGCCCTGATGGTCCCTCATATTTCCCAGTGGTGGTTTGAAATATTCATATGATTGTGTAAATATTTATACAGTAGAAAAATATTGCAAGCATACGTATCTAATATATATGACCATTAGTTGATTAATTCTGAAATGAAAGGCATGTTGTATACCACTTCCTGAATAGTCCTGGTATAACCCGAAGCACCTTGAAAGTCATTGCTATATTCTCAAATAATCTTTTATTATTCCAAATGGAATTCTCGATTGGGAATTTGCAATTTGTTAGATATTTAGTTTTTCTACAAAAGAGATTTAGTTTTCGTACTTTAATTGTAATTTTTGTATTCTTTATACGCAGAATATCGATATGATGATGTAGAAGGAAATATGTTCCCATCATCATGATGCCCTAGAAGTGGACAGTAATTTTGCAAGAACGAGATATATGACGAGAAAGTGTTGATAGTTTCATTATTGTACGGCCGGCTGAGAAAAATTGAATAGAAATACTTCTGGCTCTTCGGTACATCTTATCTCGTGCTGATGTGTCAACCGTGTTGGATGTTATGCGTAATGCATTCTTTGTTTATTTCGCTAATCATAGTATGGCTGTGGTCTTATCTTATCTCCGCTCGGAACGTCTGATTCTAAGTTGGTAAATTAAATGACGTAGTAATTTCTAATTTCTCGTCACAACCACTTCACTTTAAAAAAAAAAACACTATTTATAATAAACAATTTTGCGAGCGTTAGTTCAACTATTTTTGTTCAATTTTTTGTAGCCTGCCATACACTAAAGGGTGGAACGGTCAAAACTTGGTCGACTCAAATATGACGTAGTATTTTTGATCGTGAATTTAAATAACTTGAACACCCTTCATTTTGTATGTGTATGTGTACAGAATGCTAACTCCATTTTGTTTTTGCCATTCTCTATTATTCTCTATTATTATTAGTTATCGAAATGGCGTCGAAGCAAGAAAAGCAGCGTTTAAAAATTTTACACGCGCATAAGCAAAATCCAAATTATTTCCACGCCGTTTTGGCAAAAGCACTTAATATTGCCAAATCAACCGACGAATGTGATAAAAGTGTTTGGAGATTGCTTGACGACCGAAAAAAATTGTGGCCAGCATTTCCAAACGCAATCCCAACCTTTTCATCAGAGATCTCGGAAACAAATTGGGATAGTCCCACACAATAGTGCAAAGAACAAACAACGAGCTGGACTGTCAACATATAAGTTTACAGTGACACCAAATCGAGATGATAAGCAAAACACAACAGCCAAAGGAAGAGTGCGTAAGTTGTACACAAGTTTGTTGACCAAGTTTGATTGCATCGTAATGGACGATGGAACATACGTAAAGGCGGATTTCAAGCAGCTCCCAGGTCAAGAGTTATATACGGCTACCGGAAGAGGAAAGGTTTAAGACAAGTTTTAGCAGAAAAAATGTCAATGCTCCCAAAAACAAAAATTCTTGGTATGGCAGGCGATTTGCACCTGTGGGCTAAAGAGCGAAAGTTTCGTGACAACTGGTACTTGCAACCGAGGTAGTTATGTAAAGGAATGCTTGCAAAAATCGCTTATTGCCTCTCTCGAAGAAACATAATTGTTCCGTGCTGTTTTGGACAGACCTCACTTTTTGCCGCTACGGAAAAATGGCTCAGGAATTGTATACCGCCAATAATTGCAAATCGTAGAAAGGAGAAAAACCCTTAAAACTCGTCCGAACTGAAAATATTGGGCAATCGTAAAAAGAAATCTCAGGAGAACTCAAAAAACATTTGGAAATGAAAAACAGTTTGGGTTAAATTGGCGTTCAGCATCAAATAAGGAACTTGATGGAAAGTGTGAAACGTAAAGCCCGACCGATCGCATTTGGAAAATCGTTAGCCTAATCTTATAATTTTCCTTTATTTTGTTGACAATGAACTTCTAAAAAAAATAAAGATTGATCATTTATATAATAAACTAATCAGTGTGCACTTAATCATGTTTAACCAATTTTTGACCGTTCCACCCTTTAAAGGAACTATCAACATTCTCTGTCCATATCTTTCGTTCGAGCAAAACTACTGTGCACTCCTAGGGCCTCATGATGATGAGAAAACATTTCCTTCTACATCATCAGATTTAGTTTCGATAAACTAAACAGGGTTCGTTAGTGTTTAAGCTTCGCATACCAGGTAAAAGAACATTCAGGCCGCAGAATTTAAAAAAAGCAAACATTCCGTGATGGGTTATGCAGCACAACGAAAAGGAATTACCAGAATAGACTCCAAATTAACACATTTTCACTGGACGCGGTTGTTAGGCCCAAGTTTAAGACTTTCTAAATCTATGGACAGTTGTTTGTTTGAAATGTATGTTTCGTTCGATGATTATGATTCTTCTCATTCTTGAAGTTTTTATAAGATTGTACTAAATTTTTTTCAGGAGAATATTTCTAGTGGTCATCAGCAGAACGAATGCCAATCGCCAGCTAAACTGGTTCGTAGGAACCAACAGACAAATCATATCATCCAGCAAGTTTCCACTTCTATATGAAAGCGAGCAAAATCGTCGGTCTCATAATTGAATCGGGATTGCAAAGACACCGATTCAAGTACCCTTGAGTGACACAAACAAACGCAAACCGGAATGAGCCATGATTGAAAGCATTTGTACCACGGAGATAGAGATACATGGTCGAAGCTTTACCATTGGAAAGTTGAGTACAGTGCTGCGAATCGTTGGCATAAAAACCTCAGGGAAAGGAAGTGGTTTTTAATGTAATCGAGAAAGGATAATGAATCCATCGCTGGAGCTGGGAGTGGAACAAAGTTGGACATTTTTCAAAGAGTAAAACAAAAAATGATGAGAACATGGTTGTAAGGGTACTGGGAGTGCTCTTGATCATCGTTATCTTAGTGTCACTTTGAAGTTGGAATAAAAAAATACTGAATGTTAAACAATCAGTCTAGAAATTTGGAAGCATTATTGGAGTTGGCTTTGATAATTTTTCTGGACTAAACTGATGGTGATGCAACCTGGGATTAAGCTTCTCTTGCACTTCAAGAACTGAACTTTAGTTTTCAGTATTATTTATTCAGGGCTCATTTAATATAGCTGAATTGCTGTTGCTTTAAGTTTTCCTTAATCCAGGGATTTCCAGATAATCAATAAGCATTAGCATATGCAGTAAATCAACCCTAAATCGGCATTTAAGATGCTACAAGCTTTATATCAGCATATTGAATGCTATCTGTTTTAAAGTTGGATTACAAATGCTATTTAAAGGCTTGTAGCCTGTAATAAGCATTTCGAATGCAAAATAGCATTAATTAAGCATTATCATAGCATTGCACTAATGCAGCCATATATTGGGCTTAAAGTGGCATTTATGTTGCATTTAATGTGACTTAATGGCTTGATAGGCTGCCGTAAAAACGCTTAAGAACTACTTATTGATTAGCTGGGTTCTTATCTGTACCTGTTAAGGTACAAATTGCTTTTACAACGCCAATCACAGTTTGGCCACTGGTATGGATAATTTTCAATCATAATTGAATGCTTAACAATGCTTGTCTGAGATCGACAGGCGATTCGAGCTGTTTTCAAAATGTTACAGGCGTTGCATTGAAGTGGTTGAGGCTGTCAATGAAATTAACACAGTAATGAAAAAAAGGATGGTCAATACTGATCATATTACAATTACAATTTGACAACGTTCTTATTTACTCTGGTATATAAAGGGAATTTATTAATATATTTTTTTATTTTACTATAGTTTAAGGGGGCATGGCGCCAAGTCACTAGTCTGAGTTCAAGAACTTAAACCTTACATAATACATCAGGGGATAGTTTAATAGGCTTCGCAACAATTCTACCCAAGGGGGATTTCAATTTTGCGGTGTTTACTATTGGTGAACACTAGAAGTGTACAGTAATATTGCATCACTGCAGGATTGGGTGGGGTGGAAGAATTGAAGCCTGTGCACGTTAAATTTCCGACACTTTTCTTTCAGTGTAAATTTTGAATTATTTCACGGATCGCTGAATCGTTTCACTCATTAGACAACTAAAACTCTCCACTTTATTATATGGTAGAACATGTTTACGTTTTTGTCACATTCCTTAGAATGGGTAACAAGTGAACGTGCGCAAACGCCTTTTGTAGGAAAGGCAGTATAGAAGGTGGTAGCCATCATTGGCGAAATTCCCGAAGAAGTATTTGATTTGGCAGGCCATATGTAGTTGTGGTCGAAAATCTAAAAGTTTCGTCTCCACCGGAACTATCAATAAGGATGTGTACGAGAAAAAATGTTTGCAAAAGTGGTTGCTACCGTTTATTAGCAGCCACGACTCTCGAGTTTGTTCTGCCTGATTGACCTCTTGTCGTTATGCGAAATCCTGTCCTGGAATGGTATAAGGTACAATATGTCAAATACGTGCCATGAACAGCCACATCCACCAAACTGTCCAGAACATCGCCCAATATAGAAGTACTGGGCTCTTGTTAAGCGGAAACTCTTCGAAACTGAAGAAAGCAAATGGAGCCGATAATTTCAAGAGAAGATGGAGAATCGTCGCGGCGGGCGTATCTGAGGAAACCGTACGGAATATGACAGGCGGGTGCATCACAGAAAGTTCGAGAATTTCACAGAAAGAAGGAGTAACATCTTAATCAACTGTTTCTTATGTATATATAATTCTATTCTTGTGAAATATGTGTAAATTTTTTTTTGCTGTTACTATTTTGGTGTCCGAAATTTAACATTGACAGGCTTTAGTATAAGGATAGAAATAAAAAATATCTGGCAACGATCCACCAAACTAGCATCAAATTTCAGAATGTCATTTCAATCCGGGATCTTTCGCGAATTTTCTTTGGGTCATTCCAGCATCAGCACCGAGAACTTGCATGGAAAACACAGTAAAGTGTCAATTTTCTAAAACACCACCATGACTCACAAAGGGTAGCTGCAGCAGTAGTTACGACGGGAATAGTGACTCTCGGTGTGCGTAAAATTCGAGGCAATTGGAAAGCTTCGAACAATATTATCAACGTGTATCTCATGCAAACATTTAACTTTATCCGAAAAGTCTGATTTCTCCTTTATATAGCAAATAAATATTTGAATTTTTTTTTAAATTTATTGTTTAAAGTTCGGAACCAATTGATTCATTCATCAAACCTACATATTTGACAAGTGTCAATAACGGGTCATGAGATGAATAAAGGAACAGTTCTCGTATGCTCTAACGCTTTCCTTAAGTGTGCTGATTTGTGATAATAAACTATTTCAGCGTTTTCAACTTTTCAACTCTTCGCATGTTCTCTACTAGACCATTGATCACCATCTGATAATTATAATGTTCACCGATAAAACTGCAAGATTTTCAGATGCTATTTTTTGCTGCATTACAACTTGTCTGGCAACACAAGTGTGCGTCTTTCCAAAATGGTGAAGAACCGGACCAGGAGCTTGGGACCTGGTAATGGACGATAAAGTACCACAAGGTTTTGCCAGTGGCCAGGATCGTCGAGTGACAAATCAAATTACGTCATATTTTTCGAAAATCAATGGAAACAATAAAAATTAAAATTATCGGAACTGAACAGGCAACTTCAATGTTTTTAAATAACGTAGACTTGTTCATAATAATAACTTGAATAACGCGTGTTCATCTCGGTTCAACGACGTTGTAGTCTTGACCACTGAGGCTTTCATTCTTGTAAAACTGACATCCAAAATCCCATCTTCTCAACAGTTCAACCATGACAACATGAAGTTCCAGTACAACCTTGAAGAATTTGCGGGCACGGAGTTCAACCGAGTGCAATTGAAGTGATTGCAGCAAGCCGTGCGTTGAAACTGACGTGTTTTGATTTGCTTAAACGAAACAATATTTCGTTATTTATCCTAAATCAAAAGTGAAATATTGAATCTTCGTGTGCTTTAAATAAGGCGTTGTGAATGAAATCGATTCCCTTCAAAATGTGTTACTGTCGTATTTGATCATATGGAAAGTGGTGCATCAGTAGTTTTTACTCGCACCCAGAAGAGATTTCTGCATCAGATGAGGAAGATCCTTACCAGGACGCTTTAAATGATCGAAAACATACATTTACTATTTTCACGTCAGGAACACGAATGTCGAGTTTTGATTCTGGACGTTTGAAAATTCGTCACATATCCATCAAATTTAGATATGTGAAGATTTTCATGCGACGCTTGTTGTACAAGAAGACGACCTCTGAATGTACGTGTATGAACTGGCATTCCCATATGAAATACAAATTTCTACATAATTGGAGAACAAATTAAGCAACTTTGGGGGGGTTGGTTGGTGTTTCCCATACAAATGGAAATGGAACCAAATTTGGCAGGTGGAGGTTTTTGGAGGCAAGAAATTTTTCTATGGTAGTTCAAGACCCCTCTTCCTCTTGGAGGGCGGGAAGGGCATTCTTCTATGAATGAAACACAATTTTTTGCATTACTCTTAAATTATCAGCAAATCACATCCCAAGTACACACAACGATCATAATTAGTTGTAGTAACAAGATTTTGACATAGCAAGTCATATTTATGTTATCTCAACTGAATGGCAACAAAGGTGCTACTACGGTATTCGGATATTCAAGCGTCAAGAGGTTTTGGCCAAAATCGCTACAAAATTTAAGGTGCCAGATCAACAGAAGGCATTTTAGAGGATCGATTCGAGAAGTGGCAGCAAATACGTGCAGGAATTGAAACAAAAATGCCAAAAAAGGATCAACTTTCTACGTTCAATTTGTGGCACATGGTGGGATGCTCATCCGGAAGACCCCATAACCTCTTTATAGAACACTCATCTTATTTCCTTCAAAACTAAGGGAACAGATGTGTGTGCTGGTCGAAAGATCATATTTGATCACCTTTGTATGGGTCCCGTCACATTGCTCAATTCCAGGTAATAAGAAAGCGGACTCGCTCGCAAAGGTGGGCGCCCAGGAAGGCGATTTGTATGTTTAACTGATTTCACGCGATGAATTTTACCATTTAGTACGTCAGAGTATCCTTACGAGTTAGCAACTCGATTGGGACACCGGAAATCTAGGACGGCTGTCACATTCCATCATTCCTATTGTTTCATCGAGGGCGTGGTTTAAGGACCTGCACGTTAGCCGTGATATGTCCAACCACTACCAGTTAGATGCACATCTCTTCCGAATGAACCTCGTGGACAGCAATCTTTGCCGGTGCGGAAACGGATATGATGACATCGATCACGCAGTCTAGAAATGCACGGATATTGGCGCCGCCAGAACGCAACTCTTGAATACCTCGCGATCTGTGCTAAATGCAATCGATTTATGTGTTTCTTCAAATGTCTAGTTTATTCAGCATTTAATCAGCTTGTGTTTTTGTTTCTCTTTATTCGTTTGTTTGTGTTTATTTTGTTCTGACATCTTGAGGAGTCTCATCGTCGCCCAATGGTAACCACAACTGGTAGAACACACAAAGGTACACCTGACCATTCCGCACCAAGTTATTGTGCTGGAGACAACTATCTGATGAGACTACAGAATCCTATTTCCATGTTCCTCTGTCCAACCCATCGCCAAAAAACGTGACCCATTTTAACCTCGGGTTAACCGCGAGTGAACGGCCCAAGTCCTACTAATCCTAGTACTAGGTCATTATGTTATACAAAAATCAAAAAGTGGTGAAGTGGTAGCTAACGCCATTGTGCCTCCCAAATAAATGAACAAGTTAAAAAACAAACGGGCAGGCAAAATACGTTGGTACACTTCATTGATTTTTCAAATGAAGGACTGTTCTATCTTCTCGCGGTAGAACGTTGAAATTGAATGTGTTTGTTGCGCTTATTTCCGTTCACTGCTTTCTGGAATGAATGAATGATGAAAGTAAAGCAGCACAAAACAAGTTGATTCACCTTGCACTAGAGATTCATGAAGTCAAATTTGTGTTTACTTCATGTTCGTTAGAGATAGTCCGTGATGAACAAAATGTTGTCTCCGTTAGAGTGCATTATGAGAATTGAATATGAGATTTTTAAGCACTGGTTTTGACGGCAATGATTGTATGGTGGCTTGAGACCCCTCTGCCCTCAGAAAGGGGGGGGGGTCTTTTGTACAAATGAAACACAAATTTCAACCAAACATGAGAATTATCTAGCTAACTAAAACACAACATGTGTATTTCTCGGGTAAGAAGCATGTTCCGATAGAGGTTTGAACCCCTTCCTAATCAAGAAAAAAATCCATTCCGGAAAACAACCATAAACGTGCCAGTTCTATTAAATTTTCATTCATGTAGTTGCAAGCGTAGCAGCGCTCGCACCGGGATCAGCTAGTAACATTAACTACAAATTTCTTACATTAAACCACTGAAGGACAGTGGTAAATAATTTGTATGCTCACACACAAATACAATGAAACTTGTTCGAAAATGTAATTTTCATTGGAACCCTAATACATACTATTATGTAGATACAATGTAGAGGCTGGTGAGGAGAAGGTTTTATGCAGTTTGGTCTTTTTATATACAGTGAGTGCAGATTTTTCAGCTGGAAAACGTGCTTAAGCACGAACCACAGAACACTACACTTTAAGACTTTACAACATTTCTTGCATTTCAGCATCAATCGAAAGGAAACCATAAGTATGAATGATTGTCATATTTTTAATTTACTTTAATATAAACACTACTATAAATAGCTCATAGGAATGGGAGGGACCATCAGGGCACCCGATTGAAGCACTCTAGATGGGGAGAGTGGGAATGCCAGCTCCTCATTGCTAACAATTTGTGAATAGGGGCATCCTCATGTTAGATTGCTCGCTGTTATGACCAATTGTACAATCTTGTTGTTGGAAGGAGATTTTTTATATCTCTGTGGATACGTATACATGATGTTCCCTACGATCCATGCAACCCGTTTTCGCCCTTCATACAGTGGCATGATTAGGATAATCAGCGGTTATTAAAGCTTGATCAAGTCTAACAGAGAGAAGAACCTATTGCTGTCAGAGTTAGTTTCCGTGCTACAATGGGTTATAGTACATTTCATACGTCATACATGGTGGGTGAATGTTTTTCAGCTGTGCTGCGTTCGATTTGCGCATTATTTTTTATTGGAGCGTATTGTAAACAAACTAAAACGTTAACTAAGATAACCTGAAAAATCAGGTGGTGGAATAGTGCAAAACAGAACGAATAGAATTGTGAGTTCAACCTTCAATTTCGTAATTTAAATTAAATTTAATTTTCAGTGTGGTCAAGTCTCGCGTTCTTAAAGAAAGCTATCATGCTTTGTTTCAATTGTGTGGTTAGCTAATCAATTTCACTCGATTGATCAATTACACACGCTTTCACGGTAAATTGTATATAGAAGATAGATGTCACCTAACTTACTTGTTGTATTCAAAGCGATATTATGAACGTGAACACTCGTACCTGAAAGAACACAAGAAAAAATAAATCGTATTAGTAAATCATTCCACTGCACATTTTGCATTTAAAGGATTCAGTTGAGCTCGTACTGATACCTTTTGATCATGTCACTTTCCCTCTCGTAATATGATTTTCTCTCCCGTTACCGATTGATCTCCAACCGATCGGTGTGCTATTTCATTATTTTCACTCATTTAATCATCGACGACGTCAAAGAGGAGGACGCCCCTTGCCACACCGTCAATCAATTTCACTCAAACACCAAGAGAGGAGGTGTGTTTCCACGCCGAACATTTCCATTCTCGCCAGTGCAACAATGTATAGGTTAATCGAAAACTACGGCTATCAATTTCATCCAGATCGCTAACAGAAGCATAAAACCTAGATAGTGAGGTGAGGAATCAGGTGCGGAAATCAAACGTGGAATCGGTTCTTCACGGCTGCCATCGTCCGGTGTCAACAATAATGTCGAGAAGAATGCTTCCGTGCCCCGGCTTGGCTGCACAAGGGCCTAACGAATCGGAAAACTGTTGCGCGAATAAACAATAATCCCCTTTGGTTCAGCTAATAACGATGGCGATAATCGCCATCGTTTGGTTTCGCTACGGCGGGCGCCGGGAATCTGAATCGATTGTTGAAAAGAGGGGGCTCGTCCTATGGGTGGAAGGCGGCGACGGAGAAATGGAGGAAAGGCTTACGGTGTGTATAATTTTGTAACGCGGGCGCTATATTTGATTAATAATTGCAAACTGTGACTGATGATGGATAGATTACACTGTTTGTGTGGAACGGCGCGCGATTAGTGGAACGGCGTGCGGTAACAAGGAAGTGGCCACAGGTTGGGCACAGTGACTAATGATACAGCCTGGTTGAAGTTGGCTTGTTGGGAAAAGTAGGACTTTTAAGTGTTATCAGTTATGGTTGTAAACTTCAATTGAGAATTTACATTGCTGAGAATGTATAATATTGTAAAATTGATGAAATAGTGACGTAAGCAGTGTTCTCTTTAAATATCACCATGTAAGAAGATGATTAAAGATCTTGTTTCGACATAATCTCCATTCTTCACAAAACGAGTTGCTAATGCTAATAATCTCATTCCAGTAGCGTGGAACAAGGAAGCATAAAAGGCCGTCCCCAATCAGTGAGTGAGACATCTGACTTTCATCTCCATCTCTCCAATCGATCGACCTACACTGAGCAGACTCTCCACCACACAATGGGGACATATAGACAGGAGCAACCTCAACCAACGCTAATTATGCAAAATGTCTTAATCCATGTTGACTACGGACTGGTGTTTTATGCTAAGCAGCTCCCGAGTTGTCCTTAAACTGGATCGAAAACAACGGCCATTGAAAGCGAGTCCGCTGCTGTTAAGTTCAGAGATTGTTTTGAGCCGATAAATTGTATCCCACATCCCCCATAGCGGTCGGTGGACAAAGCCTACGATACAAAAGATGATAGTCAAGTGAATATCCATTTTTCCTCCTCGCGATGGTGGCGAAGCCGATACGGGGAGGTAGCTGACGAACAAACATAAACATCGGTCGCGTGGTTAGTAATTTATTCCCTGGCACCCGTTCCCAACCACCTATGACTCGGAGGAAAACGGCTGCGGTGGCAGCTTCAGCCAGCGGTAGTAAATTGATGGCGCTGAAGAGCTTTCCCGGGGTTGCAATAAACCATAATAAGTCTCTCGTTTGCTTGTTATATTTGAAGTATAGGGTACACGGCTGACTATGCTGCTCGGCTTTCTTCGAGTGCTGACTTTGAGACGATTATCCGGTAGCAGCAGCAGCAGTGGCAGTGGCAGCGGTGCAGAAGCTGACTAAGAGGCGCTCTCTAAACGAGCCACTTGATAGCAATCTCCCGGTTAGTGCATCACACGCAGAAATTTCCTCCGCGCACTGATGATGCGCAGATCGAACTGATGGCTGGGGGCTTGAGAGATTGTTTTACCATCGGCCAAATGGTTAGGAGTGTGGCATTTACTGGTATCCAATCTTTTCAGCTGCCTTCGCTGATGTGATGTTTTGCAATGAGTTGTTGGATGGACACGGTATACTGATTAAGGGCAGTGTTGATTGTTTTTTAAATGGCATAAAGTTTGCATGCATGAAAAGTGCAAATTAAAGGATATCCTCAGTATAATTGCATCACTTAGAACTGCTTGGCAGAAATATGTTCCTTAACCGATTGCCCTGAAGCTTCCATGGAATAAGAAACCTTACATTAGCTTGATTTACTATTTTAATCTAACAATATAAACGATCCCGGAAATAAGAGGGTTACATGACGTCCAATTTTTTTGTATATTTATGCTACACAGTTCGAAAGAAACATGTAGTTTTCTGCGTTATTTAATGCACAGAAAAGGAATTCTAGATATGGTAGAAACTAATGAGATATTTCATGTAAATTTAGGCCAGATAACGCCTGAATCTAGTCTGTTGTATGGAAGATTGTAAAAATTGTTGTATGACGCATGAAATATTGCAAACAATTTCGTTTTCTTTCGGTTGGAATTAAACGTGGGGAAATTTTACGCGCCTGTTAAAATGCATTATATTTTTTCTGTTCAAGCGTCAAAGTGGCCAGACATACTACGTTGCATTAACCGCAAAGATGATTTTGATTAAATTAGTTGAACTCAATTGAATAGATTTGAACCACATCCCATTTTGTGAATCTGCAAGGGAGGAAGGATGCGTGGACATACCGTACCATACGGTCCTAGTGAATAGAAACAAACAAATTAACCTGCGAAAACTGATAAACAGCCGATTAAGGAAGAAAATGATAGATTTAAAGGTTATTAAAGACTGCAGAGTGCGTAAGAGGAAGATATAACGGAATGGGAAGCAGAAATAATTTTATCGTCACTTATAAGAACGCAAATATATAAAAGATACTTAGTTGAATTCAATTCGATCCTGTCCGGTTTTTCCGTCTAATCAAACGTTTGTAAACTGGAGCCAGCGATGCCAATGTTCCTGATTTTTCAGGATTTTCCAGACTTTTTAGCATTTTGCCTGAAATCCTGACAAGCACAATTTTTTTCCAGATTTTGATAAAAAAATCCTGATTTTTCCTGATTTTCGTAATTTTTATTAATTCAAATTAATTTTAAGCGAAATAAATAAACTAATAAACAAAGTAAGGGAGTTCTGCCAAAGCTTTTACTAGTTGACTACTCAGGAATGGAATTGTCAAAAATCATCCAACAAAAAATCTATTCTGACCCGCTTCTACCAAAACGATACAAGACATCTTAAACTTCACGGTTTACTGTTTTAGTTTTTAATTTCACTCTCTCGCAGGTCTCAGACAGTTAGTTAAGTTAAGCTTTCGCAAAAACAATATCAAAATACAACTCAGCGCCAACATTAGATTAGGGTGAATCTGCTTTTATAAACAATGACTTTCGTAGTCTTCGTAGTCTTGAACAAAAGGTCACAAATACAAGTTAAGCACTCCTTAAGGAAGCCGAGCATTGTCTCTATCCGCTGATATATTCAATTTGAAGGAATTGTATTCAACTTCCGATAAATGAGCACACAAAGTCTTTGTTTACATAAGCAGATGCGCCCTAATCAAATGTTGCACTGAACTATACCATTTTTGAAACTGAAAGAGATAAATACATGTTATGTAAGCTTTTTGGTTTTAAATAAACATTATTTTTACTAACATCAATTTTTTACACATAAAATGACAATCCTGATTTTATCCTGATTTTTATTTCATATACTTCCTGACTTTGTAAAAATATACTTGGCAACGCTGACTGGAGCCCTTCTGCCAAAAGCCACTTCAAATCTTCCCTTCTGCTTTCAATCGCGAACTTCAATCGACCGCAGCAACTTGGTTGGGAAACTGCGCATACACTTATGGCCGCCGATGACAACTATACAGGATTCCTACCAATAGGTAAAAGATTACCAATAAGCATTAGCATATGCAGTAAATCAACCTTAAATCTGCATTTGAGATGCTACAAGCTTTGTATTAGCATTATATAGGCATCTTGAATGTAAAGTTGGATTTCAAATGCTATTTAAATGCTTGAAGCCTGTAATAAGCATTTCCAATGAAAAATAGCATTAACAAAGCATTATCATAGCATTGCACTAAAGCAGCCGTATATTGGGGCAAAAGCGGCATTTATGTTGCATTTAAGGCGAATTAATTGCTTGATAAGCTGCCTTAAAGACCCTTTGAACCGTTTATTGGTTACCTGGCTGAGTGGTTTTTAACACTTCCACATACTTTTCCATTTCAAAACGGTATCCGTGCGCTAGCAACTGATATTTTGCGCAGCTAACGTTCACTCACTAATGGCTCTGTGAAACTCTCATCATAAAAACCGCAAACGTCACGGTGATATTTGATACAACTAAACCGAATCTAACGTCAAAACGCATTGAAAAGCGAACAACCTACAGTTTCTACTGCGTATTATTTGCTTGATAAGCTGCCTTAAAGACCTTTTAGAACTGTTTGTTTGTTTGTTTGTTTGGTTATTTGCGACACTTTACACGTTCGTGTGCATTCGTGTCGGAAGTTTATATTTGTTTTGATTTTCTCTTTTCTTCTTCTCCTACTTTTCCTTCTCTCTCTTCTTGACTTCACTTCGTTTCCTCTTCTTCTTTCTCTTCTTGACGTCACTTCGTTTCTGCTTCTTCGTCAATACCATTGGTGGATATGTAGCGACTAATCGGTTATTTCCTCCGGGTGGAGGAGTGGTATGCCGTGGTTTCAACTGTCGTCATATCGTTTGGTTCCACTGCGGCTTGGCTGTGACCTGGAAAGATCACCGAGACAGTACCTGATGGTGATCTAATAAACTGGGTACTGACCTGCGGGGGCCCCAGTGTCCCACAGTGCCAGCTGTTGCCTAAACTACTACACATTATTTCCAGATCTACCGGCATCAGCCGGCACTGGGGAAAGGCTTTGTGTAGTTCTGTCGATAACTCCGCTTTCGTGAGATTGGTAGTGATCGCTGGTGTAGGGCGGCGACCAGGGCATGAGAGGACTACTCCTCCCCCTGACGTCTATCCCAATTTTCCGTAGTCGTGGGGTGCTCTGCGTTATTCCTAAAGTTGTTTAAGCAGTCCAGTTTGGTGCAGGAATGCCAGGAGTTTCGCCGTATTACCTTCGCTGTTATTCAATGCATCATGTAGGCTGGTAGAACTGATGTCTTGACGTTTTGTCACGAACTTTCGACATTGGAGAATAACGTGCCGCACGTTGATTTTGGTTTCGCAGCATTTGCAGATGGTCGGTGTTTCCTTTTTCAAAAGAAAAGAATGGGTCAGCTGAGTGTGGCCGATCCTGAGGCGTGTTAGCGCACGTTGGTCGGCTGGGTTGGCCTGGTCTATCCACCTGCCTGTGTCGAACTTCACTTCCCTCAATTTTGCGTCCCTAGTTTCGTACCACTGTTCGCCCCATCGGCGTCTTATCGCTTGTTTCACTGCTCGCAATGCATCTTCGCCTGGAATAGGCATATCTATGGCGAATTCTTCTTTTGCCTCGTTTGCTAATCGATCAGTCTGGGTGTTTCCGTTGATCCCAGAATGTCCCGGAATCCAACAGAAACGAACGAGTTTGTTACGCACCATCTCTTCGATTTCTTGAATCCACGGGTGCTTCAACCTTCCTGATTCTAAGGCGAGAAGACAACTGGCTGAATCGGAAAGGATAACCCTTTCGGCACTAACGTTCTGTATCGAAAGCGCTCTCTTTATGGCGTACGCCTCTGCCGAGAAAACGCTGCACGCTTTCGGAAGGCTTAACAAACCTGCGAGGCCAGTCATGCAAAATGCGGCTCCAACGGTGTCTTCACTTTTCGAACCACATTTACTGCAGCCCTAATGCGCGTCGAGAGCCGGCGCAAGAGATCACCATCGATCGAACCCCCATCCCGAAGACCAACCGTCTGAGGATCCTGGGTGTCACGGATCGACTGGCAGGGCACTTTGTATTTTACTTTCACATTTTACTTTCACACACCAAGTTCCCCAAGAAGGTGCTGCTGTGGCTGACAATCAGCGAGAAGGGGATGTCAAAGCTGCTCTTCTTTCGCTCCGGACTGGCCGTGAACGGGGAAATTTATTGTACGGAATGCCTGCCGGAAGTTTCGTCGTTCATCAAGAAATACCATAAGGGTGAAGTCGCGGTGTTCTGGCCGGATCTGGCGTCGGCCCACTACTCGAAGCGATCGTTGGAGGAGATGGAGCGGCTGAATATCGATCTGGTACCCAAGTCGGAAAACCCACCCAATGTCCCCCAGCTGTGTCCCATCGAGAATTTCTGGGCCAACCTGAAGCGTAAGATGTACTCCAATAATTTTGTCGCGAAAACTGAGAAGGATTTGATAAATAAAACGACGAAAGAACTCAAAAGCATGCTTACACGCATGTTTCCGTCCGCCATGGTGAAAGTTCCGGTTAACATCCGGAAGGCCGCTCAGAAGGGTGTAAATTTTTTTGCAAGTAATCTTAAATGGTTGCCTTCCATGGGAAATTTATCAAAAGCAATTTTCTGTCTTAGCTTTTTTTATCACCATCCGTAAAAAGTCCATTTGCTTAATGCAAACGTTAGTCGTGACCTGAACGGGCTTCGGCTCAACCTAATGTGATTCGCCCTTAAGGTAAAGACAAAATACGCATACTACCAAAATGTCAAGTAAATTTCTGCCTCCTGAGACCAACATATACAATACGTCCCTTAGCACATAAGAATGGGTTGAAAGATATGAGAAAATAAGTTTTATCAACCACATCTATTGTTGAATTGCTTATGTGTCATTTCAGAATACCAATTTTACACGGAATCTTTGATTACGTTCCCCGACGTTTTACAAACATGAATTACGTCTCGTATAAAATTCATAATTTCTAAGTGTGCATAAGGGAAAGAGGCTCACGACAATGTTCGCTGTCCACCACGAGTTCAGATCGACGGTGATGAAATCGAGGCGGTAGGTGAGTTCGTGAATCTAAGTTTATTGATGACCGCCGATAATGACACCAGCAGAGAGGTACAAAGGCGCATTATGGCTAGCAATCGTGCCTTCTTTGGACTCCGAACGACAATCAGATCAAACATAGTTCGCCGAACTGTAAAGTTGCCCATTAATATGACTTCAATAGGACCGGTAGTCACGAAACATCTACAATGATCGGGGAGGACCAGCTCCCCCTTGCCCCCTTGCCCCTTGCCCCTTGAGAAACTAAAGCAAATATTCTGTGTCGTTTAGGCTTGTTTTGGCGTCTTCTCATTCTGGAAAAGTGGCTCAGAAATGGTATGCGAAAAACAACGTCAAAATTGTACCAAAGGACTGCAATTCTTCGAACACCTTAGAGCTTAGACCAATCGAAAGATATTGGGCAATCGTGAAACGATATCTTGAAAAATCGAACGGAAATGCCAATAGAAGGATTTTGCTAAGAAGCGGAGAAAAACTTCAATAGAGTGGTCGAGGGCACTGTGCAAAACCTAATTGATGGAATTAAATGTTTAGCTCAAGCATTCGGATACAACAAGTCAGAATTTTTTTTATGTGTATGTTTAATCGCTTCAGTAATGCACAGTAATACTCATTGTTGATGGCTATATTCTTTACGAGGTAGTCCACGAAGAGTATGCCATGATCTATTGAGCCTCCCTAGGCCGCTTCGGAGCACTCGTGCCGGCTTCAGTCCATTGCTGAGCACTCAGTCTGTTCTTCTAAGTGAAGAACAGTACGAGTGCCCAGCAATGAAAGCACTCAGAAGCTTCTAAGTGCTTTATCGTCATGTTATCAACAATCAATATGCAACTAGCGATTTGAAATTGGTTCACTGTTGTAAAACCCCTTGGTCCGAAGTACACCTTGAAGCCAGCACCTTGCTATACATATTTGCGCCATTGTTTTGATTTGCTATGTTATTTTGACAGTGTGTTCGTGTGAGTTCATTATTAGGGGCGCATTATTAAGCTTGGGACCGAGCTTGGGACCGATGTGCTAGTACTGACTGAGCCAAGAAAAAAATCGTATTTGTTCGGAACCTACTGGTCTTAGAGTTAGTCTATGATGTTATTTCATCATCATTTTTGTATGGGTCCCATCTCAATATTCAATTCTGGGCAATGATAGAGCGGACTCGCTTGCAAAAAAGGGAGCTATGGAAGGCGATATAACCCAGAAGCAGGATAACTTTTTCATATGCAGAATCTCGCCCAAAATATGGCGTGTACGCTCAGTACTAATTTTTGTGGCATCTGCTAGTCAACACCAACACCATTTCATGAACTTTTTTGACATTATCCTCTGTAGCCACATCGGAGGACCTGCCATAGCGGACTTGGTCGGTAGTGGAGTTGCGACCACCACGAAGCTCTCGCATCCAATATATATCGATGTAATCTGACGGAGCATTTGCCCCATAATACTTATCCACACGGCCAGTCATTTTAACTCAGTGCTGAGCCGTTTTTGACTCACTTCCGTTATTAGTGGAGTCACTTAAATTTGAGCAAATGTAACTGGCATTGACAAGTCAACAAACTAAAAACATCGAAGGAAATCAGAAGGATTTCTTTTAATTTGTCGACTTGTCAATACCAGTTACATTTACTTATATTTGAGTGACTACACTAATGACGAAAGTGAGTAAAAAAAGTCAAATATGAGTGACTCCACTGATGACGAAAGTGAGTCAAAAACGACTCAAAACTGAGTTAAAATGGCTGGCCGTGTAACTTTTCTTTTGTACCCTTCGCCGTTTTGCCTCTCAAAAGTAATGTTTTATGTGAGGATGAAAATCATTTTTATCCATATTTAACCTGATGCCAAACACGTCAACAACAATCAGCTGTCAAAACAAAACTAAGGGCAGTATCATACTGAAGTTTGTGAAACAAATTTGTACACCCCTCATTTTGAAGATGTGTGATGTGTGAGGATGTGATTTTGAGATTAGCACTTCAATTATCAAAACGTCGTCGTATTCAAAATTGTTGAATCAACTGTTACCAACGTATTAAAAGTGTTCGGTGAACGTTTGTCGATAGCCAGGAAAGCTGGATCGAGATGAAATCGAAAGCCGGTGGCCACAGCGATGACAAAAAAGTGTTGCCCGTTGTTTTGAGCAAAACCCCAACCTCTCCGTCCACGATGCCGCAAAGAAGCTGGGAGTGGCGCCTTCAACCTTGGATTGAGCTAAAAACGAGCTGACCACTTACAAGAAAGTGGTGACCCCAAATCGCGACGATAAACAAAACACATATTTTTAACCACATTAAACTGTCAAAGTTCACGAAGAAATATCTAGTGGCAGGCCACCTGTACCTGTGGCTTGAAGAGCAACGTTTACATTGCGACCAGAACCGTCAACAAGGAAATTTTTCTGAGCAAGTTTCTACAAAAACGTCTACTGCCTTTCCTGAAGCGACACAGTTGTTCCGTTCTATTTTGGCCGGATTTGGCATCTTGCCCATACGGAAAAAAGCCCAGCTGGCCAGAGCTGCAGCCCATCTAACAATATTGGGCCATCATCAAGCGGAACCTTAAGAAGACTCAAAAAGCTGTTGGGAGCGAGAAACAGTTCAAGGCAAACTGGCGTTCTGCGGTGAATAAAGTCGACAAGGAGACTGTCCAAAATCATATGGCAGGTGTTAAACAAAATACCTGGCAATTTGTATTTGGTAAAAATGAAGCTAAGCCGAATGTTTCTCCTGTATTCTGTATTAACTGAACTTGAAAAAGAAAAGAATTTGACTTTATAATAAAAACTTTGATCGACTCACACACATTACTGTTCGATCAAATTTTGATCGGAGCACCCTTGATTAAAGTGGGTTGATGAAATGTTTTTCATTTTAAGTTAAAATATGTTTGCCATCAGCAAACACCAGTAAGATTACGTTGTTCAATGATCTCTAGGACAAATACATTTCATCGCATCATGAAATGTACCGCATTATGTATAATGAGCTTATAAGCATTCAATGATTCCGAGATAAAGCCTTCGGAAGAACGGCCAAGGCCGCGTTTGACATAAATTGAATGCTGTGCAGCTGAATCGATACAGTGAACCTCATTTTTTTCTACTCTGTCCCACTGTTCTAGACCCACTCTTCAGCTGCCAGCTTTGGGGCTTAGGATTTAAAATTCGACAACTCGCACGTCATTTTATTGGGATTGATAGGGTGACGATAGGCGTAGAGGACGTCTGCTTCAACCATCGGCTACGAACAACGAAAACTAAAAACCATACACATTTGTTATAAAGTTTAAGCGCAACATGAAACGTCCGTTTGAGTAGACAATTCTGCATACAATCGTTAACAAAACCCTCTAGGAAACGTTGTTGGCATTGATTCAAGGTTCGATGACAATTTCCCTAACGAATTGATATGATTTACGACAATTTAGCACTCAGCATAACAAGTTAGCTAATCGCTGGATGCAAATTTGATTGGCCTATAAACGACCAGCAGGCCGAAATGCCTGGTTTTGCACAGTTCCATTGCATTATGAAGGAAATGAGTTGACTTTTCCTCCCATTTCATCTCTTCCTGAATCAATCAATTACTTCGTTAAGCTCACCAGTAGCTCAGCCCATGCTGCACCACCACCTCGTAAGAATGCCGTAAACGCAACATTCCGCGGCACTTTACACGCATACGTTACATGACTTCATCATCTCAGGGCAAACAGCACTCATAAATTAATTTCCCGCACCCACGACCGACGCAGCCGGCAAAAACGCGGTTGCAGTCACGGGACGACTGCTGGCAATATCACTCTTACCATTTTTTTTATTACATCGCTGCGTCGTTTTCATTACACATTTTAATATCGTAAAACAGTAAAGACAGTCGAACCGCCCCGCCGAGAGAGCAATAGAAAAAGCGAGCACCTTGAAAAATTCTGACGCTCGATGGCAAGATTGTTGCAACGCGCTTGCAGTAACTTTTATTTTCCATCTCAGTTCGGTGCTGCAATTGCTCAATTCCCAAACCGCATCAAGAGCTCCGTTTGACGTCGTCTGTCTGCCGGGAACCGAAGCACGCACTGCACAAACGCATATATGGCGAAGATTAGGCTCGGAAATCTAGAGCAAAAGCCCTTGCATTGCATTGAGCCACTAATTGAGCGTGTGTGTAAATCTTCGCGAGACATGAGTAACTTAATTAGAGCCTTCACTGCTGCCACCCACAAAAATTCTCACCCCGGAAAAATCTCATGTTTAAGAAATACAGGTAGTTTCATTCCGTGCCGACGCCGACTGCTTGCTCATGTGAGATAGCAGGCAGCGCGCTCAGATGAAGGTTTCTTCATCAATCATGAAAGTAGTCGGTATGCCTGCATCTTCGCCGGTAGGTGGGAGGTCGTTGGCAAAGGTACTAAAACTTGGCTGGTGGTGTTTCTGGTGAGGAGGGGTTGGAGGGGGGGTTCGCATTGCGCTGGTAGAGTTGTCTAGAACAAACGATCGGATTGCGTGCGCGTGTGACGACGGAGCTCCAAGGTGGCAAGATGGAAAGATCTCGGGAAGACGGAATGTGTGGCACTGAGTTAATTATTGCAATTTGTGGTGCACGACGAACGACACGTAATCGGGGCAATTAGTTTGGTGGGATTGTTTGAAGTTTTGATGACAATGGTGTCGATGAAGATGATGTTGGAATATTTCTTGCTGGTGATGTTTAATTGAGATATCAGTAGATGGAAATAAAACTGAGTGTTTTCTTCAATGCTTCAACGAGAGGTTATTCTTACTTATTTATACTATTTAGGGATTAGGGGGAGGTAGCTTATCAAATCTTCTAATGAGGAACCAGCTGGTTATCCACCGACTGCCTGTCGATCTGCTAAATTTGGGAGACGTCTGTATTGAGTTATCTCAAATTATAATATTCTGTCCATTAAATAACAAAACATTGGGGTTGGTTGAGCGGATTGGAGATAATAAGATCATTAGTCATGATATCAAGAGTCCTTCGCTTGGTGGAAAACCGAAGAGCTTAGAATAGAAGTATGATGCTGCTAGAAGGCACGAAATGCTTCAAGAGATTGATTTTACCAAAATCCTCAATCTTTATTTTCGGTGGATTAGGTCTAACTTTAATCCAATCTAAATTTTTTCTGGACATTTTTCGCCTAGTATGTTCCTTCACAATTTTGCAATGCCAATGTAGTTTGATAAAACTACATTCAACACAGTTTTTCTACCACACAGATAAAAAGAAACATTGAATTTTCTGTGTTATCTAATGTACATAAAGGGAATGCTAGATTTGCCAGAATATAAAGGAATATTTCATGTAAATTTAAGCCAGATAACGCCTGAATCCAACCTGTTGTATGAAAGATTGCCAATATTGTTGTATGGCACATGAAAAGTTGCAAACAATTTCGTTGTTTACGCCTCCTTTAGCTTTGATTTAAACAAGGGAATATTTTACACGCTTGTTAAAATCAATCAGTTTTTTGTATGCAACACCTTCGTTAAAGTCGAAATTTGTACAAAATGGCCCACGCTATATATGGTTGCGGAAACAACTTAATAAAACCTTTATAAGACCATACAGATTTTGAAAATGTTCTAGTGAAAGATGTTGATGACCACTTGTGAACCTTCATAAAACCTACTGGCTGCCATGAAAACCAGACATACGGCCAAATGGCCGCAGCTGTCAAACTTCACTGTGATATCATGGTTGATTTTTGTTGTTCTGCTAGGTTCGATTCTCTGCTTTGCTGATTCATTTTGCAGTAAATAATATCCATGATAAAAGTTCTAGTGTTGCGGAAAATTTTGTTTGATAGCAAAATATCCAAAACAAATTGAGGTTATTACAGCGTATCATGCTCCAAATCATATGCGCATTAAATTTTATGGTGAATATTGAACGATAGGAGTGGAAATCTAATGCGTCTCGGAAATTATGCGAGTTCATAACAACAAATCCCCAATTAAAACAAATATATTCGATAAATTTATCAAGAATTTTCGGAAAATTGATGGAATTCAATAAGGTTATCCCGAAAAATGCTCAAATCGGTCTCCGATCTACACAGATAAAAAGAAACTATGAGTTATCTGCGTTTTCTAATGCACATAAAGGGAATGCTTCATCTGGCAGAAAATTGGAATATTTCATGCAAATTTTTTCTATGAAATTTTCTATGAGAGGCTGCAAACATTCTTGTATGGTACATGAAAGATTGCATACAATTTCGTTGTTTACGCCTCCTTTGGCTTGAAACGAGGAAAAATTGTACGTGTTTGTTAAAACTCATAATTTTTTACTATGTACAGTTCATTTGTTTTACCTTAAGGATTTGGTACATTTTTTCCATGTATCAATTGTTTCTTAAACTTCAATATGGAGATTGGAAAAAAATCACAGTTTTGCCAAAAAGCCTATTTATCTTTGCATTGACTACTATAAAACTATTTGGGCATTTGGTGACTTTGCTCAATGCCAATTTGCCGTTTAATGCATTGACTAGAGGCAGCATGGTTTTAAAATGCTTTTTCAACTGATCATCATAAGAAAGTCAGAATGAGTCCTAAAGCGGCATTTCAAAAAAGGCATTTTACGAGTTTATAAACTCGAAATAACACCTATGATAGAAGTAAATGGAGTTCCTGGAAACAAGGTATTAAGATCATTGTAAATAGCTTTGCAGGTTCTCATAAACCTGGCTAATATATGAAACATTTTGACACCTTTTGTTACCATAATGAAACCAAATTGATTTCTAGTGGCTTTCATAAAACTTTAATAAAACTTAATATAGCTGAATGGTTTTGGCAATGCTAATAGGGATCTCCTACCATTTTCTGACAGTCAGCCTCCATTATAGCCAAACATTTCTCGATTGGTCGGAGCTGTGGACAGTTTGGAGGATTAACATCACGACTCACGAGGTACCACAATGACATTATTTTCCTCCTTTCCATTTCTCCGTCACTATTGAGTAGTGGTAAGAGGACAAATATGGCCAAACATGGCTTCACAGTTTGAAAGAAATGTTTAATTTTCTGTGTTATCTAATGTACATAAAGGAAGGCCTAGATTTTGCTATAAATTAATGGGATCATACAGGTACATTTAAGCCAGATATCGCTGGAATCAGGTCTGCTGTATGAATTATTGCAAGCAATGTTGTATGCAATTTGAAAGATTGCAAACAATTATGTTGTTTACGTTTACTTCATCTTGAAATTAAACGAGGTGAAATTTTACACGTCCGTTAAAATTCTTAATTTTTTCTGTTTTTGGAAGTGATAGTTGTTTTTGCATGCACTTTTTAATGTAGATTTCACTGTTTTTATTCCCGGTTGAGATGAATGGTTGGCTGCTTTTACCGCACGTACAGATGGCTTGCCAAACAAGATATTCTTCCACAATTTTTCTCTCTTCTGTTCTTTAAACTAAGACTTTAGGCTTACTTTGTTCTTCGTAGTGTAGAATTTATCACCAAGGATTAGTGAAAAGTCGTTCACGTATGTTTTATGGTCCTATATGAAACAACCTGTATGTTTGGTAAACAACGAATCATATAGCTTTCGGGCCCGACTTTTCAGTTTTTCAAACCCTATATCATCTCGGTGAGGTGTTTTTTAGGCTTTGAATGACCTCAGTTTACGTATGACTATAATGACCTGCACAGTTGACTTAGCTACATCCACAATTTTGGCAACCTCTCTGATTGACATGTTGGGCATCCTCTTGTATACTTCACCACTTGTTTCTTATCTGGTTTGTTGCGTGTTCCCCTTTTTGACTGGTTGGTTAACTTTCTTTGAACGGTTTTGGTTTGTACAAACCTGCTGGTGACATTTGACCGTGTTGTTGCGTCACCCCGACCGAATTCACAATTGTTTTCTGTGAACGATTCGGATTTTCTTACCACTTGTCCATAGTAGGATGTCGCAGCTTCACAAAACTTCAATTTAAAAGTAGCCAATATGCACATCAACGTGAAGGTGAAAGCATTCACTGACAGCTGAGGTATACACTGGAAGAAATGTTTACGTTGACTCAGGCCACGTTGACTGACGCGACGAAGTTATAAAAAACATTTCCGGACACGTTTAGCTTAGATTTCTTTGTTTCACACTATTTTGGTATCGGTTATAGCGCGTGGTCTATTGTTTCGGTTATCTATTGTCCGGTCCACAGAAAATATAACAACAAAGCTGCTTCCCAATAAGATTGACTGGTTCGCCGGGTGTGGTGGCCGGTGGTCAGGATTACAATCAATTATTGGTTCACCATACTCGCCGTGCCACCTTATCCTGGAACGAATAAAGTTCATTCCAAGCAGGAGACAACATTTGCATACCTGATGTTGATCTTGATAACTGGCCTTGGTATTAAAGAGCTCAGATTAAGAGGTAAAATACTTAAACAAAATACCTAAGAATTGCAAGCAAAACATCTCTCGAATAAAAACACTTGCTATTTTGGATACCTGGGAATACCTAAGCGGTACTATTTTGGTATTGTCTTACCTCAATTTGGTATTCGCATACAATAGTGGGAACAATTTTATGGTATTATTCTCAGGTATTTTACCGCTTAATCTGATCTCATAAATACCAAGGCCAGTTTTCAAGTTATTTGGTTCTGCTCGGGCTTACTATCATTTACCAAAACCAGCCCTACTGCGATCAGATATTATCAGAACATTTATTAAATATCTGTAGGATCTATAACTCATTTTCGTTATAGTACAACTAATAGCACTAAAGGGAGAGTTGGTAGTTATTGCGAAACTTTTAAACTTGCCTAACATTTTTTAATACTTTACCGAAATTACCGTATGCGTGGTAATGTTTGCACCATTAAACAATGTCAAAATTTAAAAAAAATCTAAAAAATTTCGATTTTGATTTTTCTGCTTATTCAAAAGGGAGCTGGTTCTTCATGTCTTAGACCATGTTTATCATGAATGATGTTTCCGCTTGCTATAATTACGACTTCCACGCGCTTCTGGAACACAGGGCAGGTTCACACCTCTCCAGGTACGGGCCTATGTTTGTCTGAGGCTTGCTGTATTCGGATGGCGTTCAGAATAGCCCTTGGCCTTCATGACGCGCCATACTGGCTTATTCTGCGGATTAAGATCGGGGTTTGATGGCGTCCACATATCCTAAGCCCAAAACGAGAGATGTTCCTGAAACCAGTTTTGAGTGCGATTCGAGGTGTGTCACGGAGCTCAATCTTGTTGAAATACAACATTTGGTTTGGACCGTACTGCTCTTTGATCCAAGGAAGATCATACTTATTTAAAATTCCGATGTAGACCTTCGTGACCTATACATGGTTTCTGTTTAGAGTGCACTGTAGACTTTTGCTTAGCTTTGCAGATTTTAGTGAGACTTCGATCTAGATGGAAGCAAATCAGCAAACCGTTCTCGAAATGATTTTATTAATCACATTCCAGATCCTGGGTTGTCGCATCGCTCCTAAAGTTTCCGAAAATGATGAAAGAAAATCGCAATCCAGGAGTTTGACAAAAACCGAAAAAAATACCAAAAATTAAAAAAACTAGAGAACACTGCTAATTTAAAGCGAAACAGGAATATTTTGACGCGGAACTTGACCAAAAACTGGATGTTACACGAAGTCTCGTCCAGAAGGCAAGAAACGATCCGGATTGAAATCGTTGAGGTTGCAGAACTTCTCAAACGAGGATGAATGTCAGCCGAGTGCTGCCAAAAACGCGTTCCTGGAAACTCTACACGAACCTGCAATTGAAATTCCAGTTTTGCGGTATTGATGATAAGACATCAGAACATCAAAACGGATTTTAAGCAGTTTCCGGAGGAGAAATATTTCACGGGTAAGGACAAGTTTGCTTTGTTTGGCCGTTTCAAACGAAAAAAGCGTTCTAAGCGCTTCGACGTACCTGTTTTGGTAGGCCATATGCACTTGTGGCAAACGGAGTGAACGGATACGTGACCAATGGCACCAGAAAAAGTAAGATTTACAAAACTGAGGGCCTCCAAAAACATATTGATTGAACAAAATTGATTTATAAATTAGAATGGTATTGGAACAGCATCGTTAAGAATTGATAAAATCACAAGTAGTTGAACATATACGCTAAATTTCAATTAGGTACACAGAAAAAAATAATTAATTTTAACAAGCGTGTAAAATATCCCTCGTTTAATTCCAAGCTAAAGGAGGCGTAAACAACGAAATTGTTTGCAACTTTTCATGTAGCCATACAACAATATTGGCAATCTTTCATACAACAGGCTAGATTCAGGCGTTACCTGGCTTAAATTTACATGAAATATCCCATTATTTTCTGACAAATCTAGCATTCCCTTTATGTGCATTAGATATCGCAGAAAATTCAATGTTTCTTTTTATCTGTGTAAGATTTGATCATTTTTTCAGATAAACTACACAATAATATTAATTCATATCTAGTATCCCACAAACATGGAGAATGCTTGTATGAAACGATACGAATTGATAGATAATAACTTTAGATGCAAAATACGCAAAAGGTTGTACTAAAACGCGATTATATGGGGTGGATACACTGTTTTGACAAACATATTCCATTGGCGAATACTTAATTTACCTAGATTCACTAAAAGAGCTTGAAAATGTTCATTATACTTTCAATCTCTGTTTTCTACCAAATAAAAAATAAATACTAGCCTTGAGCTATTTTAAAAATGTCAAAAATGTTCAAATACATTAGTTCCAAACGAAATGCCCTTTTTAGACTGTATCGTTAATTATTGGTTAAGAGAAAAACATATTTGTTTGCTTTTAATTGAGGTGAGTGCTGTACACTGGAACTGTCTGAAAAACTATTTGATCAATATTGCATCGCTGTTAGTGATCTTCAAGTTTCTGTATGAAAGGACAAAAACGGAGGATAGCAAAGACACTGAAAGGGCCTATAAGCAAAATCCAAGGGAAAAGACAAGAGAATCTTCTTCTGGACACAAGTTCACACAAAGCAGAAGAAAGTTCACACTGTTGCTGTTCTTGTTTCGTATTTACGTGACTTTCAGCCTGAAGCTGGTTCGTCACGCCAGGGAAACATCCTGGAGTCTAAACATTGAAACTATTAACTCATTGGCCAGGAACAACGGCTTTACTTCTCTTCCGAAGGTAGACGTGATAAGAGATTTCTCGTCTCAGAAAATCTCTACGGCACCTACTGGAACTGGCACTAGACCGACTGGGGTGAGAGGCAACCACGCTTATTACTTCACCAACGGTGCCATCTAACAAATAACGGTACCCCTTGACTAACATCATAAATCCAATAGATGGGGTTTTAGAGCCATATTCTGAGAAATGTTAACAATAGGAAACAGACTGTCCTAAGCTCCCTATCCGAATCGTTTTAGTTGGGTGCCCTGATGGCCCCTTCGTTTCCCAAAAAGTATGATTTGCATTGAAGATATTTCGAAATATACCCTCCTACCCTTAGGTCAAGGCAGATTTCATGTTTGAAAAGGCTGCCACATCAACGTTCAAAGTGCTTGAACCAAATTGAAAGCTTTTAATGATCACTTGAAGATGTGATGGGGGATCATTGCCTGATATTCTCAAATGTAGCACGTAGTAAAATGTTTCTTGTCTTCTAGAACTAAATGTGATGGAATGGAGTAAACGAGTGAAAACTAACTTGAAAATGATCTCTCATATCCATCGAACCATTCTGAACGGCCGTTGTGAGAATATCACCCTGAAAATTTCACAAACTCAAGGCATATTACCAATTACGAACGTTTCTCTGCTTTCTCCTGTATTATTCCCTATCCAATTGGCCGTGAGCGGTGCCATATGACACATTGTGAGTTTCGGTATGCACTACTAAAGTCAGCTCTTCAAAAGCAGAAACACTGAGATGGCAAGCTGCACCCTATATCAAAGGGAGGTTGAAGCAGTAAGTGGGGAGCCAATTCTACTTTTAGCCTAATTTTCTAATACTTCAAGGTAAGATGACTTAAAAATCAAGGTAAGAAAATCATATTAGCTCAATGTGTTGGGATAAAGGGAAGGACCATCAGAGCACCCGGTTGAAGCAACTTGGATAGGAAGAGTGGGACTGCCAACTTCCTGCTGTTAACATTTCGTGAAGAAAGAGCGGGCTCTTCTCTCCTTCTAGTGGATTTTTTTACTTAACGAGGGCTCGGATTTGGTGGGGTTTCTGAGAACTTGTTTCTGGAAGGAGATTCTTCCAAGACTCCTGAAGTTTTGGGTTGCGCGTTGCGTGTGTCTGCTTTAAGTGTTTGGACCTTCATACAGGAACTTGGTGAAACATTTACCACAGTACAACCTTGAACAAATCGTTTAATTAGAACAGTCCAGAGCTATAGCCAGCTGCCTACACTAGATGGAAATTCACAAGATCATCATCATCATCAAGACATTCCTAAATAGACCGGGCACTCATGATCGCGGGAGTGAAGAAAGGTGAAGTGTTCATTGTCAAATTGCTTGCCAAACCAGTGCGTGCTTTCCAAATGTTCCCCATAAAATTGACTCTTCTGTTCTTGGCGTATCCTTTCCTTGCCTCAGAGTAAAAGTGTGCTCCAACATGCGTTTCTTCAACCATAATAGTGTAAATTTATTTGTTGCTCAAAATTTATCATTAAACTTACGAGCTCTAATTTTCACAGAATTCTTTTGAGATTTGCTGCGTTTGGGGCATTTTTGCTTTTTGTACACATATAAAAGAAACATTGAATTTTCTGCGTTATCTAATGTACATAGAGCGAATGCTAGATTTGGCAGAAAGTATTGGGAAATTCCGTGTAAATGCAAGCCAGATAACGCCTGAATCTAGCCTGTTGTATGGAAGATGGCAAACATTGTTGTATGGCGCATGAAAGATTGCAGACAATTTTTTTTGTTTATGCCTCATTTGGCTTGGAATTAAAAGAGGGAAAATTTCACGCGCCTGTTAAAAAAAATTTCCTGTGTAGTTCAAGTTTTGTTATGTTTAAAAAGATTTTGAAATGGAAAATCTGATTAAAAGGATTTGCGCCGAAATTTTGCTCGCGCATTTCGAAAATCTAAATCTATTGCATTGTGACATGGCAAAAAAAGTTGAGAATGGTGAACTGTATTGTTTTTCGAGTCAACAAATGCCACAGAAAATGTCTGTCCACCGATCAGAAAATAGAAAGTGGACGAATATATTCTCGCAGGAGCGCTAAAACCGACAGTAGGATAGTTGAAACTACCAGCCGTTACGTTAGGGATGGTGAAACCTACATAAAGGTGGAGTTTTAGCAGATTCAGCAGGTCACCAGGTCTACTTCAAAAGGCAAGTTTTATGTACCAGAGTACGAATGGAAGCAAAAAATCTCGAAATTTGTTAAGAAATTCATGGTTTGTTAAGTGATTTGTACAATCGGGAGGCAAAGTTCACGATTCGTAGCGACTCTAACAAGAATGGCCAAGTGAACGATTGTCTATTTAAAGGGCTCCTTCCGTTGGTGAGGCCGTTGAAGGACGCAACGATTGTTTTCATGTTGACTTGGCTTCCTGTCACAACTCAAAGCAGGGACAGGAATTGTTAAAGGAAAATATGGTCAACTTCGTACTTAAGAATCTTAATCCTTCAAGCACCCTAGATTGAGACCAATTGACAAATGTTTTGAAACTATGAAGCTGAAATTTGGCAAACATCCAAAGAAAATCAAAACAGATTGAAAAATTTTGTCGGATTTTGTCAAATTGCTATGTTTGTTGCAATTATAACATGGATACTCTTTAGATTGCATATTGCGGCCTTGAAATTCTCTTTCTTTATACAGGACGCTAAGATTCTCATACAATTCAGTATCTGAAAATGGACACGAAAACTTCTTGTGCATGAAAATCCACAAGTTTCTTTCCCCTAAGTAGGTAGGTCATATCAGCGTCTTATATGTGGACACTCAGCTCCGGGAGAATGTACCGTGTTTCGTTTCTCATACTCGCAATATTAAAAACAACCGTCCAATTATTCCATTCTGCTCAACATACTGAATTACCGTATCGAAATTGCAGTAGAATCCAAACCTAACCAAAAGATTGACCGGAACGATCGAAAACCTACCGACTCCGGTCCTCCTTGATTAACATGAAGGCTTACGGCTGCGGTCACAGTTGCTACCATAAATCACTCAATTCATTCACTTTTTCAGCCACATATATTTCATCACCACCAGGCAACTGAACTCCAGTCCAGTTCAGTCCACTCACTCGATACTAATTTGAATAAACCATTCTCATTAAAATTATCCGCAAATGTCCTGTACGCCCAAATGGTCTGTACATACCTTCAATCCAAGTATGCGCACGCAGGGGCACTGCACTGTAACTGCCTGCCATGAATGTCGTTCTAGTCAGTAAACCAGCTTGCTGTGACAAGAAAAAAAACCGGCTGTTCGGTAACAACAATCTATCATTCTAATTAAATAGAAATAAAACTGAATAAAGCTGAACAATTTGCTGCAACACCCCGAACCATATGGAGATGAACGTTTCGCCAGCGAAGTTATGCTATACACTCCAAACCTGTCCCTGCAGCTGGGAAATTGCAAGCCGATAATCGATAGATTGCATCCGTCTCACCAAGCGGACCTGCAATACCCGTTGAACCAGACATTGACCGGCAGATCTGCTGTGTGTGTGTGTGTGTTTGTCAACTTCATCCTCTAGCGCGTCGAGAGAGTGAGCTCAGTCAGACAAACAACTTTCCGGACGACCACGCTTTTCAATTATGTTTTTCTTGTTTCATATATCAACAACACGAGGGCGACAAAAACGAGTTCCATCAAACCGATTATATCAACAGCAGCAGCGCTTGAAGTTGGTATGAAGTGAAATCTGTCTCCGCTGCCACGATAGGATGTGAAGAAAATCATCTGCATGTGAATAGGATTTTGATTTTATATAGCAATCTGCAGTCTAAGCAACCTCTGCTAGACGTAATCAAATTTCAATGTGACAAGGTTATTATCAGCGCAAAGTTCAAGTAGAAGGTAAAGTTCTTACTCTCGCTCATGAACTTCTGTCTCGATGCAACAACTTCGATAATCGTGATAAACTTGAAAGCTCGCCAAAAACAACCCCCTCCCCATCTAGTCACCCACATCCACTGCAACACCCCAAGTTTTAAAAAGTTGAAGCGCTTTCCACCCGTCAGCCGATGTATTCGAAAGGCAGAAAATGAAATAAATTCAGTATTGGCCATGGCACGCGACTCATACCGTATTCAGCGCGTTGTTTTCCCATCTCGAAAAACCCTCCGGGTTCTATCACTGACTGTTGATCGGGCTGCGACGCACTCAGCTCATTGGAACCGGTTGAAGGTGAGATGTGTGCAAGAGGGGGCCTATCAATCCCGGCTTGATCATCATCAACATCATCATCGTCAGCATGTGCACCGCGCCGCCATTATGTTATCCGCAGAGCATCGCTTAGTGGCTAACTTTGGCGGCCTTCTGACGCAGAACCCGATGAACCAACTGTGTACCTATTTATACCAATCGGGCGTTTGTTTGTTTCAGTGGGGAGCAATCCTTTTTAATGCTAAGGGGGATATCTTTGGGGAATGCATGTGGAGCAAATCACGCAAGCTGATGTGGGTGGTATGTTGGGTATGTCTCCCCGGGGACTAAATGAATCGTACTCAGTTGTTCTCGATTTGCAGGTGGGGGTGGTGCAAACGTGTTCTGCTAATCACAAATCAAGCTGAGCAATGCATTAGGTCCTAAGTAACAATGGGAGACTCTCTTGGTCGACTTTCTCTTTGCGTTCCTACGGCTATGTAAAAACTTGTTTAAGTGGTTTCAATGCGCAGTATGGTAATAGAAAGTGTAAGTAAAGATTTAATAAGTCGAAAACGTCAGGAAATCGTTTAGTAGTCAAACTATTAACGTAGGAGAAAGTCGACGAAGAGAATCTCTCAATGTTACCTAGGGCCCAATGCGTTGCTCAGCTTGAAATTGATAATTCAGGATTTGATGACTCAAGCAGCAAATCGACATGGTAATGGAAATAATAAGGTTCTATTCACTACCGTGAAAATATTTTTTCGTAAATTCGCTTATGATCATTTTATAAATCACAGTTTTCGACCATTGGACACATGTTCCATACGTTGGAAGCAATGTTCGTACTACTTGGCATCACCAAAATGCTTGCATCACTCTTTATTCCTACAATGCTACACGTTGTAAAATGTTTCTTGTCTTATATAACCAAGATGGAATTGAGTAAACGAGTACTCATCAGGATGATCTCTCTTATGCATCCCTCGAACCATTCTGAACGGCCGTTGTGAGAATGTAACCATGAAAATTTCACATGCGCATAGCGCGTTACCAATCACTAGTGTTTTTTTTTTGTCTATTCTCTTCCCTATTCTGACCGCGAGCTATACTAAACATCCTAAAGTAAACTCTACAAAAGGTAGGGGTAGACCCACGGAAACACGAACCTACAGAAACACCGAGACAACACAGTAAAGCAGTAATCAGATGGCCACTACAAAATATACTAAATATCCACGACTTAATATATAACGGGGAAAGAGAGGGACCATCAGGGCACCCAAGTGAAACGATTCGGATAGGGAGCATGGGACTGCCTCCTCCCTATTGTTAACATTTTGCGGAACGATGGTGGGCTCTTCGACCCCATCTATTGGGTTTATTGTGTCAATCGAGGGCTCGATTCTAATGCTGTTGGTGTGAACTTGCTTTTGGAAGGAGATTCTCTACCCTATATTCGCGGGTTTTGCGTAAGTGTATCTGCTTACGGGCCCACCAAAACGTTTTTTGGCCCTTCATTCAGGAGCTTGATGATCACAAACAACAATAGAATCCAACAAATCGTTTTCAGATTACTCCACTGCTATGGAAAGTTACCTTGCTACAATAGATGGTAGTATTTCATCTTTATCATCATCATCATCATCATCATCATCATCATCATCATCATCAGTTGGTCGCTGCTCCTCTTTCAAAATTACTGTGTTTACCTCGAAATAAAATAGAAAGTGTCGCACGAGTTTTGAGTCTACAATTTAGAATTCATCTCCATGTATCTCAATACATCTCACAAATCGCATAGCCTAGAGAGACATATACGGATTCAGTAACAGTTCTTATCAATTGGAAAGGATAAATCAGATAGCTGTCAAAGCGCAGTAATTCAAGACAAAATCGTTAAAAGGTCGAAAGCAATAATTGTAAACAATGGCTTAAGACGTAAATTTCCTGGAAATGCCAGGTTGCTAACATGTGTTTTTTCTAGAATTGGTGATAAAAGATAAGAAAATCGTCGATAATGACGAAACTGATCAATTCCATACAGTATGAAACATAGCTTGAAAGTTATTAGCAATTTAGGTTAGGCTTTAGTTGGATTTCTCAATAGCGAGAACGATGCAAACGATGATAAGGCTTGTTCGCGTCAAAATCTTGACACCCCTAGATACGTACATCTCTGGAAATACTTCATCAATGTGTTAAATATTTTGCAAGTTGATGAACGTATGTCTGTTCATTGTGTAAAATCAATTTTTGGTGATGGCGTCGAAGGAAGAGCAAGTACTTAGAGCAATTGTGTGCGATCGCAATGAAAATTCAAACCTGTCTGTAAGAAATCTTGCAAAAAAGCTTTAATTTATATTAAGAAAAAACAATCTGACCAAATTTTGTTGCGCACAAGCTTTTAAGGGTGTCGCACATCAAATTGAATCATAGAAAAAACGCTGTTGACCGATCTTTTTCAACTTTTAGACAATAAAATGTTACCCATTGGTAAGCTTTCGGCATATTCATTTTATTCAACTTCAATAATTTATTTGTATTATTTTGTTTATTTTGTATTGTTTTTAATTATTCTTGTCTCTTTTCAGTCACAGCGTATCGTTAACCAAAACGACCCCAGTTGCTAATCTTCTCCCAACTATCGAACATCCCAGTGATTTCTCGTGGAAGTGCAGAGGATTTCTTGGCTTCCTGCAAAGCGTGTATCACGTCAACACGTTCCTTCGCGTTCCCTACTTGACCAGCTTTCGGGCGAGACTGGCAGTGGTATTGCTTTATAATGGTCACCAGTTTTTACACATTGAAGATGTATGTTACACACTTTGAATTTTATGCCGAGTCTCGGCTTTCTGAAACCGAGATCAATACAGCCGACCTCTCTGTTTCGGTCTCGGATTTATTATGTTAACCGATAATCTAGGTTTGGGTCAAACGGCAAACTCATTAAGTTAGCTGGAAATTTCGGCATAAGCAAACTGATGTATCGGTTAAAATTCAAAACAAACAAAAATGAGGGTTACCGAGATTTCGGTTAAATTGTTGTAAATACTCGAAGTTTTGGATTAGATTTTCATCGAAATACTGAATATTTCATGTCTATAGGCAATACTCTGCATAGATGATGTTTTGCGTCAAATCCGCTGGCTGGCTGGAACAAGAAGGCGTGGAGTACAGCGAGCTAGATGGACGCATCAGGTAAGCCAAGACTTGGAAAGCGTGGGCGCAACCAAAGATGGAGATAATGAACATGGTGAATCGGTGTAGAATTGTTAAAGAGTTTTTATCAACATAATTGATGTAGTGCCAATAAATGTATGTTTTTTCTCCACTTCACAAACAACATACGAGTTGCTCCACTTGCGAATGAAAACAATATGGCGCATGGTGGTTGACAAATAAAAAGTCGAACCTCGGCTGACACCACTGCTAATCGGCATGATAGGCAGCTGAGGTTGGTTGAATTTCGGTTAACGTTTGTGCTCGGCTTCTAGTGATGCCGATAATCGGTTTAATAATGAAATTACCCGATATTTCAGTTTCAAAGGATGCTGAGACTCGACATCGTAAAATTTTTTGCCGAGTTTCAGTTGAATACAAAAATGCCGAGTGAATTCAGCTAAATGTTTAACCGAGCCCGTGAATAATTTTTAAGTGTGTAGTCCAAAACATCATTGGTTATTTGTGTGAATACAGCTGATCTGACAATAACGGAGTAGCATCCGTGGGTGGTCAACCATGCTCATGCTCATGCTTATGCAATCTTTGGGAGGTTCTATCAATTTTTCAAAAAAAAAATCTAAAAAAACTATAAAAAAATCATTTGGGGGCACACTCACAAACTGACTTTCAGACTGTCATCTGTCACTGACTACAGTCAGTGTAAACTGTTATTTTGTGCTTCATGGGCCAAAATCACTACACTGAAAGTAGAATTGGTAAAATTTGGATCCTAAAATGTGGACATTTTTTGTGTTTCTCGTTTTTGAATGGACAGGCAATTGCCAATAATTTTACAAATCTTGGTTTATTTAAAAAATCTGTTATCATTACATTCAGACATGTGTATGACAAAAATTTAAAAAAAATCTCTGTCAATATAGATAAATCAACGAATGTGGCATGTTCTGCCATGCCCATCGTGTTTTGGCATTGATCGCTTTGTTTTGGTGGCAAATGCTGGCAAACTGGCAAATGTAAACAATGACTTCTACCGTAAACTTCTCGTAATGCAAAATCTACCCATGTAAGCTTCCAATTCTAGGACTCTAGTTCTTCGAAATGGCTGTGGTAGATTATTAAGGCAAGTTGCTAAGATCGACAAATCCAAGGAAGAAGCAATTTATTACGTTTGTCAGTTAGGTTCTAATGAATAATCGCTGTCGATATCAGTTGTCAGATGTCCAAAATTATCAAAATCGTGTGAACTATGGTGCATCTATCTGTGGTTGCCAGCGATGCGAGCCCCTGGGTAAATGCGCTCTTATTTTTACTTTCCTTCTTTTTCTTTCCTTAACGGATGCACAGCGAAAACTGATGGTTGGTCGGACGTCAAATGTTTTATAATCGCTGGCATGGTAACTGTGGCAGTATTGTGGCAGTAACAAAGTGTCCACAAGTGGAGATATGACAGCTTACTGCCGTTAACTGTCGTTACTGCATAACTGTCCCATGTATATATAGAGAAACCCATAGAACATGGGACAGTATTCGTAGAACGGCAGTTTATTACCACAAAAAAAAAAACATTTCCTTGCCTTTCAACTTCCGAACCGTTTCCGAATCAATTTTCCATGTATCGACTAAACCTTGGGCTGAACCACGTTTGACGCTTTGAACAGCTTTATCATAATTTTTCTATTTTTATAAATATAGCGCTTTTAATACCAGAGTAGCATTTACTAAATTTCCTTATTTCAAAGTTACTCGGTTTATGACATTTAGCATGGAAATATGAAACTGAGTGAAAGTTACTCTATTTAGAGTAGATCTGAACGAGCGTGTGCTAGGTGGGGTAAAAATAACCTTCTTGGGAATGAAAAAAATAAACAATGTTTTTTATTTTATTGAGTATTGAGTATAGTTAGCGCATTGCACTTATTTTCGCGATTTTCCAACTTCTCGATCCGGTCCGAGTGGTAATTTTCCGGAAGTACTGCAAATATTCTTCCGCGGCGTCGATGATTTTCTCGGATGAGCTGATTTTTTTTTTAGTTATGAGCCATCTTTTGAGGTTTGGGAACAGATAATAGCGTGAGGGAGCCAAATCGAGTTGATACGGTGGATACGGAAGCAATTGGAGCCGTTAGTCCTTTAATTTAGACGTGGATGTGTAGGTCTTGTGTGCCGGCGCATGGTCTGGTAAAAATAAAATTAGCCCAAAACATCAAAAAGTCCTATTTTGTTTACAAACATTATAATAACTTTTGATTGACATACGATAGAGACAATTTCAGCACACGAAAAGTTGTAACTTTTATTGTTCTAGAATCCTTGGGAAGACAACTTTGCTGAAAAAATTGAAATAAAAAAGTTACAGCAAAATAACTGATTTTTATAGGAACACCCTAAACTACGTAGGAAAAAATGCTCTTATTAGGGCATATCAAACGATACAGAAAAAAATTATTGAAGCAAAGATGCTTAAAATGATTTATTCTACAGCTTTGCCTTTATTTCTGCAAATAAGAAAGTTAGATCTTCGATTTCTCTGAAAATAAGGACCACCCTAGTTTTCATTCACACCAAAACAAGCGCCTTGTTACTAGAAACAACTTTGTACAAGACAATTTTGCTCAAAAACTTCAAACTTAGGCCGGAAATGTATCTTGCCAGCTAAATTCGCATTCTGGACCACTGTGCATTGCACTATGGTCCGAATGGACAAATTTCACGACAAAAATCGATAACTCGAAAACCATTAACTTTAGACAGATGGTGTGTTCGGGAGATTTGATTTTTAAAATAAGATCTATCTTTTGGTTTGAGTTGTGACTAGGATGGTCCTTTAATGTTCATAATAAAAATTTAAACTTCTTATTCTTGTGGTTTAGAGGATTTTTTGCTTCAACAGAATTGTAGATATTTTAATTTAATGAAACTTCCCAAGCAACCAAAAGTTCTGATAACAAGGTGTTTTTTTGGCTTAACCAGCTTACTTTTTAAGTAATCAACCGAACTTTCTAGTTCGAATGTAGTGTTTAAGCTGCTAGCAGCATTCTTATCAGCTTCTAAAGAAAACTTTGAAGTTCACGAAAGGATTGTTCAAGAGGTTGTAGAGAATGCTACTCAGCTCAAAAGGTACCTCAATCGAACTCAACAAAACCAGATAAAAAAACTAATTATATTTACATTCGACATTTCTGTTCTTCTCCAATCCTGCCGCAAATTTATTTTTTGAGTACTGTGTTTGAAGATTGACGCTTGCGCTGAACTGGCCGGCTTGTCGCGCCGCAAGGGCTCAGTAGGAATTCATGCTCAAGACCCGAAGCTAAGAGTCAGTTCCATCGTGGAAATATCACATCAAGTAGTTTTTCCACCTGCTACAGAGGATCATGTGCCTGGAGTTTTGAGAATTTTACTTTTTACATTAGGTTCGTTGTTACAGCGTGCTTTAGAAGATCCATCCTAATAGTTAGCATGAAAGGGCATTAAGGGGAATAGTGGCATTTTATCTTTTATGATCTTTATGATAGTATATTATTGAATATAAAGTGGTTTCAGGTTAACGAGATAAGGAATGTACTGTCTTTTGCATTATGAACAATCTATAGACATGCAGATATCATAAATTAATTGTTATTATCATTTTATATTACATCCATTCACAATGTTTTTTATTCTTTTTTAGCCTCTTATATCGTTGTAATTTTTAGCCCACCTAACTCACGCTATGTATTTGATTTTATTCGAAGCGTTGATCTCATGCATTAGTACTTCTTTTGTTCCCTATAAACTGATTTGTTTATTTGATTCCTTGATTATCGAGATTTTTATCCCTGAGCTGGTTCATCTCCCGTCGTGGTAACTCAAATACTTTTTGGAAATTTTCATAACTGGTCCGGAGCTACTCGTGACTTTGGCGTGAGAGGTTTGGATGTTATCCACTACGCCGGAGTCGCCCTCGACTCCCTAAAATCTTATCTGAACATAAAAATCTCTGAATCACCTAGAACTCAATCTGAACAACAAATTACTTCAGTTTACCTTGTGGAATGACAGCTTCATTTTCCGCATCTCATTTAGCTAACAGTTTTCTTACAATGACAATAAAATAAGCCGTTCTTTTTTTCAAATCCATTTTTTTTTGCTCTTGTACCACGTCAAACTTGGAGCACAATTCCCAAGTAACAATTTTAGTTTTATTTCAGCCGTATAGCACTCCTCCCGGTTTTATTGATAAAACTATATTCCTAACTGTTTTGTCCACTAACACCTCTCCTATGCATCGTGCTTTTTATGCCTATGATTCTTTAAAGCCGAAATGTGTACAAAGTGGCCCACTCTGTAGACGGTTATGAAAACAAATTAATAAAATACAACAAATTAATAATAACATGCTACACATTGTACGCGCAGTTTATTTTAAGGTGAATATTGGCACGATAAAAGCTGAAAATTAATGCGCTTCGAAAATTATACCAATTTACATCAACAAAAACAAAACTGAAACAAATATATTCGATAAATTAATCATGAATTTCTTTAAAATTGGTGGAATTCAATCAGGTTATCTAAAAGCAAGCCGAAATTGGTCTAAAATTTACAGTTCATTTGCATTACATATAATACTTCGTGTATTTATGTTTCCACATTTCAATGATTTCTTATATTTCAATACGGCAATTGAAAAAAATCGCAGTTTTTTCAGAAAGTCAATTTATCTTCGAAATTACTACTATAAAACTATTTGGTCATTTGGTGACTTTCCTCAATGCCAATTTGCCGTTTAATGCATTAACTGGAGGCAAAATGGGTTTGAAATGTTTATACAACTGACCATAATAAGATAATATGAATGAGTCCTAAACGGCATTTCCATACAGCATTTTACGAGTTCATAAAGTCAACATAAAACTTTTGATAGGAGTTATAAGTAATTTTAGAAGCAAGATCTATGATCAAGAAGAAGCTGTGTTGGTTCTCATAAACCTGACTAAATATATAACCTATTGGCACCTCTTGGTACCATAAGAAAACAAAATTAATTTTCAGTTGCGTTCATAAAACTTTTATAAAATTTAACAAAGCTGGACGGATTTGGCGATGTTACTTAGGAACACCAGATCACTCTTCAAATGTAAACAAACTTTGTGACTCTTTTTAAAGTGTTACTCAGAACTTTATCTGTACTTCAAAAAGTAAGAAAGTAGTTCAACATAGATTTGTTGTGAACTATTGCGCTGATTAAAAGTACGGTTAGTATTTTGATTGAACTTTGTGTTAGAGATTTTTGAAGTTCAAAGCAAGTTCTCAACTGACAACATATGAACTTGAAGGTTGCGTTTGAAAGTTCCATGAACCTTAAATGTGAACTTTTAAGTTTTTATCTCAAGTAAATTTCGAACTTTTAGTTGCTTAGGTTTGGTGAAGAAATTTTAATTCTATCTCATCTACGTATCGTTTTATAACAGTTTTTCTAACTTTCCTTAGGGTGGGACTTGAAAAAAAAACAGTTTTTTTGCTGTAACTTTTTTATTTCAATTTGAATTTGAAAACTCTGCATAGATGATCTTTAGGGTATAAAATGACGCATATTTTGAAGATACAAGATAGTTGCTAGTTATTGTATTAGAAAAGTTGTAGTGGTTGAAGTGTAAAAAAAATATACGTTTTTGTGAGGTTTCTTATTCCTTTATTTGCAAATATTTGCAAACACAGAGTCCGTGAACTGAAAGTACAAACTTCCATCTATAAGATCTATGCAAAATTGTTTGTCCTCTTTTGTCCCCTTTAGGAAAAAAATCTTTTGAAATTTGGCAGTTTTGCATTTTTTCTGCATAATTTTCGATCAGCAGCATCAAAAATTATCACCAAAGACCGTAAAAACTCTAGTTTTTTTTATGAGAAATTATTTTTTTTTTATATTAATCCATCTCCTTTAATTTCTTAACATTCATATCACAGACAAACAGACATAACACATCGAACATTTTTCACTACAAATCATGGTCACTAACACACCTGCGCCATCTGTTGAGCACATTGCGATAGATGACTAAGCTGAACAGATGGCAGTAGTGTGTTAACGTCAAACGAAGATTAGTTACAGCAAAAAAACTGTTTTTTCAAGTCCCACCTTAAGGAAAGTTAGAAAAACTGTTATAAACGATACGTAGATGAGATAGAATTAAAATTTCTTCACCAAAGTTTCATTAAATTAAAATATCTACAATTTTGTTGAAGCAGAAAATCCTCTAAACCATAAGAATAAGAAGTTTAAATTTTTATTATGAACATTAAAGGACCATCCTAGTCACAACTCAAACCAAAAGATAGATCTTATTTTAAAAATCAAATCTCCCGAACACACCATCTGTCTGAAGTTAATGGTTTTCGAGTTATCGATTTTTGTCGTGAAATTTGTCCATTCGGACCATAGTGCATTGTAAGCAAATGCGGCACCCACTGTGCACTCAGTTTTTTGAAACCCAAAACTTCGGCATGACATGTTGCTCCACAGCCCAAATATCACATGTTGATATCCACAGTCGATCGATTGTATTCCAAAATCATATCTTGTATTTTCGCTATGATTTCAGGTGTTGATGCACTTTTTGAGCGTTCTGAGCGTGAACTGTAGTCAACGCTTGTACGGCCACGGTTAAACTCCAAAACCTATCGGTAAACAGTTGAAAATGAAGAAGAAGATTTCTTTAATACTTTCACCATCTTTGCATGAATCTTACTAGCCGCTAAACTTTCCAAAACAAAGAAATTTTTAGTACGTTCTTATGACAGATGAAATATTAAAATGGCGTTGAAATTTTGATTTTGCTACTGGTCCATAGATGTCGCTTTGAAAACATTTCAACTAAGCTAGATTGTGTATGACATCTCAGCTCCGTGCAATAGTTCGTCCAAGTACTTTAATATTTATAACCACTTCTCTGATAACTGGTCCAGTGCAGTGGGAGGATCCCAGTGCACAATGGCATTCTTTAAGCAACTGCATACAACTTCGTACATTCCAACCGCGACCGTTCCATGGTGTATGCTTCGAAGGCAGCTGCCAATATCATTAAGCACACTTAATAACGATTTCAGCAGCTCACATCTTGTTGAAAGAAGCAAACGGCTGAATGAAATATAATGCACTCTAATTACTTGTTTCTGTCATCTCCCCGGCATGTAGAGAGGCTGGTAGTTAACAAGATTGTAACATTTAATCTACCATCTACTGCACGACCGCGTGTCTGCCCGGTAGGTACGTTGGTATCTAAAAAGCTCTCATTCAATTTCTTTTCGTCACCTTGCATTTTTCCTCGGATACACTTGTGCATGGTTATGATGGAATATCGCTTTGAAATGCACCATGAGAATTCCCACCAGCAACTGACCCTTCGGTGTGCTCTACAAGCATTGCTTGTTTGCAAAAACGGCCATCGATCGTCGTAGTCGCCGTCATCCGCGGGTGTGATGTAAGAGAAATTAATCAGACACTCCGGGCTCAGTTTACCATATTACCATTGAACGAAAATCTCTCACACGCCCCTTTTTCCAACATGGACGCATACCGCATAATTAGCTGAACGGCTCGGTTGAGTGTCGAATGCTGCATCTGTACGTGGAAAGGGCTTCAAAGTACATACATCGGTTTCAACTTGGGTCAAAGGGGCATAGCGTGCAGCATTATCGGATAGATTCCCATGGAGGGTAATTATGAATGGGATGATAACAGGCCAGCAGGTAAAACGTTCGGCGAGTAGAGTTATCGGGAGGCGTTTCGAATTTTGGCTGAGTAAATTCAACATAATCTGATACGGGGTAGAATGGGTCGCGTGGCGTGGGTGAAACTACGAATGAAGAAGGAAAAGAAGCAAGTTGCTCCGCAAGCTGGCCGATGAACGGTGAAGCGCCAACTGGAAACCCCAAACTTCACTCGTGATGCTTATCCGACCGAACATATATATATCGAGTAGCAATCGAACCGAATTAGGCCCAATGGAGCTCTGCGTGGCTAATTGAAAGCCACTTCGCTACGCTCTCATTGTTAGGGACTCGATAGTAGTAGGCAGCGCCTGCCCGTCATTCACGGATTGGTTCGCTTGTTGATTACCAGCCTGTTATGGTGTGCGTTGTCGGTATGCTGATTGTGTGTTTCGCTTTTCCTATGGGCTTGGTCACGGTTTGGATTGATAATCATCGAAGTAGGTATGTATGATTATCTACGGCTTTAGTGAGGTTTTGGTTATGATTGGATAGTAGTCAGTTTTTGAAAATTGTTCTTGTCCCTCAAATGCGGAGATATCGTGATCTTTTCTACGAAGAATTGTTCGTTTTATGGTGCCAAATGCCATTTTTATACCATTTAAAGCCATTTCAAGTATAAACCACAGCGTTCAACATCCATGGCTAAGTAGACACTGATGTTATATGACAAGCTTAGTACACCATTAAGAAAGTTGAAATCTGGTTTTCCTGTTCAAATTTGCCCAAGGCACAACATAAAAAAAAACGACAATATAAAACACGAGATAGCGATAAGCTCCTACGGAATTGGCCCTCAGCAGTGCCACGTGCGTGATGTCTTCGGCCTAGCACAGAGGGAGTTATCCGTGCATAATATTCTGCCAAAGCACGTGTGTGTCACGAAGAAATCGTCGATCCTAAATGTAAATAGACCGAAATAGAATGTTGCGCTGAAAAGCGTGGCAAACGAGCGCCCTTGGAGATTTCGTTCCTCTGGCGCTTCACTCCGGTTGTGGAAAAATGTGAACCATTTGTGCTGTCGCGTTAACAGCAACCAACAGCTAAATTGAGCCCCCAGGCAAACTGTTTATAAGAATATATCTTCACCTTCATCGTTGTTAGCCTTGGTTTCGAATACCACCCATGATGGCACGCCTGCTAGTGAGCACCTCAATCGCGATATCCAATCATCCGGATTGATCGAATAATTCCACTCAGTCAAACCCTAATTAGCCCGATGGCTACTGAATTTCTTACTCAAACACTAAACCCTTTGGAGCAGAGAGCATAGGGGAAAAAAGTTGTTGTCAATCAAGAGCTCGTTTCAAAGTCAGAACAAACTTTGCGAATATTGATTGACCCAATTCTGTCAAACTCGACTGCGAACTGTTAAGGCTAAGCGACCGATTCAATTCTGCTGGCTGGCACCTTGCCGGCACGGTGTGGCTGCCGATCGTAAAACGTAAAACAGACCACAGTGGACAGGTTTAATTCAATCACGACGGTGGTGCTGGCTGGCGATGTCTGGCCGGGTCAGTTCAACCGAGGTCAAGAGTGCCGAGAGTTGACCATGACTGTAAAACACGCAGTTGTCGGGTAATGTGTCGGTATAATTGGTAGGGTGCGGCGATCCACTGCTCCACGTTCAGGCAGTTCATGAATTTCGTTTATTGCGTATCCGTCGGAGGTATGTTTCGTGGGAGGGTTGAGGGGGGCGGGGCGGTAACACGAGTCGAATGTTAAGGTCGCAGACGAAATGGTTTTCGATGAGCTCGAAGCTGTTGGTGGGTGGGCGTGGGAACAATGTCTGCAAGTTGGGCTGCTTGGAAGTCATCGTTTATTCATTAATTTGGTGTTCCTTTGAAATGGCGTTGACTTCAGATGTCTTGATTTCGATATGACATTGTTGAATATTTGATTACTTTATCTTTAAATTATGCTTTTGAAAGAGGTGATTTACTTTCCGAAGACATATTTTGTCGTTTTAGCATAGTACACAGTTAGAGAATTTCATGTAAAATTAAGTCAAACCCAAATAAAGAGTCTAAGAAGACTTAATTGCACATACCATGACATAAATTGCAGGTACAGCACTTATTTTGATTGATGGGTTAATAGTTTAATAAACGAATCTAGAATCAATTTTTTTTCTAGTGTACTTCCCAAGTAACAATTTAAGTTTTATTGTGGTTTTAAAGCACACTTAAAGGCTACATCATGGTCTTCAGAATGAGGGTTCTGAAAAATTGCTTACCAATTGTTACTTGGGTTATTGATACTTTGATTGTCAAACAAAGAACTGCATTATTCATGCATCCTTTAAGAGAAACTTTTGTTAAAATATTTAGAGCCCACCAAAGACTTGATCTCTCGTCAACTTGGAAGCATATTGTATCATATTGTGTTCAAAAATCGAAGATTTTTTTTTGTAAACTATCATCTACCTCTTTAAACTATGTGACGGTGCCAGTGGTGTAGTGATAAGCATTGTTACCTCTCACCCCATCTGGTCTAGTATCAATGTCTGTTGGTGCTGTTGGGGATCTTTGATCATATTTTCTTTCGGAAGGGAAGTTAAGACGTTGGTCACGATCCATGTGTTGATGGGTTTGACATGTAGGGTCCAAGTCATCTCCCAGGCCAGCCTCAGGCTGAAAGTCACACGAATACGAAACAACAACAAAAACAGAAACAACAACTTGTTTTAAAGTAATTATAGAATAATACTTTAGTCAATTCTGTAACTGAAATTATCATCGGAGGCTGTATGCCTGTATAATGAGTCGTGAATTTATATTTTAGCTCTTTGTCATGTAATTTTGAGTGTTTTAACCCGTGAAACTAAAACCGTATGACCGGATTGCTCTGCTCTTGATGTTATATTTTTGTTTTAATCAGTTCGTTTATTTGTTAGGCTCAGGCGTGTGTAACACTTTGCGGAGCCGATGTTCAATATTGTAATTAACATAGTTTTATTTTTCGATTTTAGTAAAAGTTGAGTGCCAATTACGTGTGGCAAGCTTGAGGTTAATGGGTCACATTATTGTTTGGAAGGGGCTAGGCAGGTAAATTATTTCGGGTATCAGTTGCTGCTTATGGTTGGTACCAAATCCTCGGTCCCTTTCAGGAACCAAGCCGCAGATGGGTGACCACAGCTTGCTGGGTAGTTACAAGTAGCACGTAAACAAAAGGATAATATAACTGGCACACAATGGCAGGGAATTTACAAGAGTGGAAGGAAGGGAGTGATGACATTTCACTCTTAGATCAGACAAACAAAGGAATTCGTAAATCACTTGCATGCATGGAAGATCACGCATTCCAAAAACATCTCTTACCTCGCGGAAGATTTGTCTACCTCGGGCCACTAGGATATCCAATAGTCGTGCTCTGTAGGCATCAGTATCCGGGCAATGCCAAATTGCGTGAGCAATGTCATCATAACCGGTTCTACACCTACATAAATTGCTATCGAAGAGGTTAATTCTGTAGAGATGTGCGTCTAGCGAGTAGTGGTTGAACATAAGTCTTAACATCACACGAATGAAACCGCGACTTACATCCAGACCTTTGAACCACGACCTCGACGAAACATTTGGAATAATGGAATGTAATCACCGCCAAAGAAAATTACTGGTTCAAGCGTTTTGCCAACTTTGAAGAGCACTCTGGCGTACTAATGGGAAAAATTCATCATGTGAAGTTTTTCTTTCAAAAATCTCGCCTTCCTTTGCTAGAAAGTCCGCCTTCTCATTGCCTGGAATCGCGCAGCCCATACAAAGGTAATCTTAAATGATCTTTCAACCAACGCACACATCTGCTCTCTTATGTTTGAAAGAAAGTAAGATGAGTGTCTCACAGTTTTCATCGACTGCAGGGCCTCAATAGAATTGAGACTATCCGAGAAGATGAAATAATGGTCTATAGGCATGTCGGAAACTATCCCCAATGCAAAATTGATTGCTGTTTTATGTGATATTGCATCTGATTTGCATCATATTGTATTTAATTTTAAGTAACAAACATTGTATTGGTTTTGGCTTTAATTTTCACATAAAATTCAGTCGTTTCATGTCATGTCTCATGTAATTTTCATTGTATTTATGAGTGTTAATCTTCAATAATTCAAAGGATTGAGAGGAAGACACTTATCTGCATTCGCAATACAGTAAAGAAGAATTTGCAAGTAATTACACAGAACTTCGAAGGTGGAATGGCCACAGAAGCAAAATCAGAAATAAAAACAAAACTTAAATCCCAACGACGAGTTCTACATTGAATCTCAATACAGTACACATAAAAGGTTTCCCACATCAAATTGCATCACGGAAAAACCACTGTAGAAATCTACCTAGTTGAATAGTGGCACGAAGCTAGATCCGGTCAGAAGATCGTAAGGCCTTCGTGTTGCTTCAACAGAGGAAGCAGACGCTTCTGTAGACACTCCTTGAGGTAGATCACCCCGTTTATATTCCTGGTAGTCACGAACGGCTCACTCCGTTTGCCAAATGAGCAGATCGCTTGTCAAACCTTGTATTTCTTGGCAAACTTTGAATGTTTCTACTTCCTTAATTCCTCCAAAACACCCGGAAGCTGCCGGAAGTCCGCCTTGACGTAAGTCTCATCATCCATGATGAGGCTCCGTACAGTTTCCGGGCCGGTAACTTTCCCACCGTATTTTGCCGTTCATCACGATTTGGAGCTTTCTGCACTTTGTACGTATGCAGTGCATCGCAGTCCTTAGCTCTCTGAACTAAACATTTGAACAGATTCAACTTTTTGGCCACCATCCCTGACCGAAGCATTGGGATTCCACTTAAACGCTTTCACGACACGCTTTTGATCCTGATCACTAATATAACATCCATTCTGACCTCATTTCTCTTTCCGTTAGACGCTCAGAGTTTCGTAGTATCGTTTAATCGCACGATCATGATGGTTTTCCGATGTCCCGATGAGAGAGTTGAGGATTTTCCAGGTGCTTGCGCTAAATCAATTCGTGACGTTGATTCTATCAGTCTTCGATAGCGTGTTCTGATCATGGATCATAAAGGACATTCGTAGATCGATAGTACGAATTAGTGATAAGTAAAGTAAGTATGGCCAAATGCGTACATGGATACGAATAAGATGGTGAAATCATATCTTGTCACAACCCAACATGCACACGCTCGTCGTTCAGATCTATTCTAAATAGAGTAACTGTTACTCAGTTTCGTATTTCCATGCTAAATGTCAAAAACTGAGTAACTTGATTTAAGGAAACTGATTAAATGCTACGCTGATTGTAAAAGCGCTGTACTTATTCAAATAAAGTAATTATAATGAAGCTGTCAAAAGCGAAAAACGTGGTTGAGTCCAAGGTTCAGCCGATCAAAAGTTTTCAAGTTGAGACGACTGTATGTTGTAATCAACAAAAATGTTAAGTCGAAGCGCCGAATTCAATTCATGAATTACAATCTATCCATAGAATTACAAATTAAACGTTTTTCGACACTTCCGTTTCAACTGGACAGTTATCGGAAACAAGAAACGATTTCTTAATAAAAAATAAAATAGAACAATTATATACTGAGTATTTTACTCAAATTTTAAAAAGTGACCTAGTTAATCAGAAATGAGTAACTCCATAGCTACTCTTATTATGGTTGTTCCACTTTTAACAAAACTGAGTCGTTTTCTATTAAGTTTTGAAAAAATACAAACAAGCGAGACAAATGAGTAACCCTTCAGTTACTCTAATCAGAGGAGTTCCACGTTAAACGAAAATGACTCGTTTTCTACTTAGTTTTTACTTATTACAAACAAGCGTGTAACGCAGCTTCTGAACATCGACAACCTTGAGGCCGAGAGGTACCCTGCTCCTGTTCCTTACACGCTAAGATCCGAAAAGGGAAAAGTCGGTATAAAATACCGATAACCGCACAAAAGGTAACATACGGAATTATCGGTAAACATGGATTACCGAAATTTCGGTATAGTTGGAAAGATGGGAAAGACGTTGATAATTACTTAGTTTTTTACGGTTATTTTTAACGAAACTGCTTACAGCCCAATGAGAGAATTTTGAATCAAATTGAAGTAAAATACAACGATAATATTTGTACACCTACTGTTTCGTCCAGGGCTTGACCAGGCCCTACGTTGTGATTCTTTACTTTCTGCGAACGACGACAACGAACGAGGAAAAAACCAGACTACTGTTTCGATGATAATTTATTACCACCGAGAGGCAGCGTGCCAGCTCGGTGGGTACAGGATAGTACGTAAACACAACTAAAACACCACTAGAACACCACTAAACTAAATACATCGATGTGTCCCTTTTATAGGGGACACGAAGTACGGATAATAAGTGCCGTGCGCACCGCATCATTACAATGGTGAATAGATACGGCGCGCCGACAGTGTTGTTCCACGCTGCCCACTTTAGCTACAATAATAGCATCAGGCTATCATTGCATGCTAGCTGCTCGCAATGGGTGGAAACAATACACGCTCCCGGGGGGGACGCGTGTTTGGTGCTATTCAACCACAGCAAGCTCGTCGTGTGCTGTTTGCGATCGAACACCTACTTTACCTTATAAATAGAGAGATCGCAGCAAGCGGTGCTTTGAAAATAACGTGTTTTGCCTTTGCTGCGTCGTTTTCGCGGAAATAAAATAAAAAATATTCCTTCATTCAACTTAAATAAATGGTTAAATTATAATTTTTCAGAGTGCTTTCCGTAGGACGTTGTGAATGGAATCCCTCTCATAGTGTGTTATGGTCATGTTTCTTGAGATGGATGGTGCGTCGATAGTTTTTCCCCATTTTTTGTTATTCAGTGCCCTGCTTCCGCATCCGGACGAGCTTTCCAGCATTAGGTAAGGAAAATTGGTGAGGTCGTTTCAAATTATCATAAATAAACCTTAACAATATACATGCCAGGATCAACTGAGTCCATTTTTGATTCGGGAAGTGTGAAAACTCTTCACATATCCATTTGATATATGAAGATTTACATGCGGGGCTTATTGTCTTCTATCCGCTCGAAACACCAAGAGTTCTTCTTTCAGTGGTACATAAGCGCAATCCAACACGTTACTTTTGTCTGTTGCGGTGGTGGATTCGTCCGTGCATTGACATACCCCGCGGGGGATGTTAGCCAAAGGTAACGTCCTTGGTTCGAGTACGATATTTTACCCATGCCCGTTTGGTTAATTTTCATTACTTCTATTCAATTTTCAACCTACCGTACACGGATGGAACTTTTAACATTTTCTCTTCATATTTTTCATTCTAGCAAACATAGGAATACCTTATTTTCGGAATAGGATAGGAAACCTTATTTTCGGTACTCTTAGCGTGTAAGCTGTCAAAGAGTCAAAGCCGGGCGCTGGGTGACGGGGCAGTTTTGGATAAATAAACAATGCTAAAGTAAGAGCGAGTGTTGAATGTACGTGAGATCAGGTGGCAGTGTAAAAAGCAATTAAAATAATAAATTCTGTTTGTTTCAATTAAAGTATAGCTTGAAATCACTTTAGAAGGTGAAAACTATGTTTTCGTTATAAAACCTTATCGAAATTATCAGCAAATATCGTAAAACAAGGCGGGTACACAAATACGTTAAACCTTAACCTTAATTTTAAAACTATTCCATACTCTAGTTTCACGTTGCATTAAGTACGTAAGTGCGTTGCAAGCCAGAGATAGATTTTTAAAAATTAAAAGAGACACGAAACGTAAATATGTGTGTGTGTACAATATAACAGTCATTGGCGCGCAATGGTATTATGGAAGAAATCTGTTTACAACAATATCCTTAAGTGACCATTGCAAGCAACTTTAATCCGAGAGCTAGAAAGTGATAGCTCTACTGCAAATCCAACAACCCATTTCAGAATTTCTCGAGAGTCATGCCCATTCCGAGGTTACTTTTACATACAATAAGCCCCGCATGTAAAGATTACCGATGTCATTTGAATAAGGGCACTGCAACACACTTCCAGTTTTGGAAATGTTAAATTTCCAAACCAGGCACGTATTTAGTATTATTTAAAAAAAGGTTATTTTTATATATTTATAACCAGATAGATCTCACCCATGGCTGCTTCCTTAATGACACTTGCTTGTTCATGCGTGAAAATTAAAAATTTCGACGTTGATTCGTAATCAATTTCATGCACTCGCGACAAAATACTTCTAGCAAAGATAATCGCTTGCATACAATATTATTGGCAATGTACTAAATGTCCCAATACTTTACACGATACATTATATTGTATTTAGAATAATAAATCTGGGAACACTGCACTGCACTGCACTGGGGGAAAAATAATAATAAAAAAGTATCTGCTAACGAAGTTAGACGCGTACACAACGCTGGAAAATGTCATCCTCAATGAGAAATTTCCTCAGATATCTACCGAAGTACAACTGAAAATCTCATCGGGTGAGCAAACGAGATTTCTTCAATATGTCATCGATTTTTTCGTCATGATAGGACGCCACTGTGTTTCAGTCATTGTAATTGCAAGCATATTTATTGATATTATTATGCTATGAATTGGTTTGGCTAATATTACATAGACTATTATAGTTTGAAATGTGTTTTTTTTCATTATCGCATCATGGCTGTGATATTTACCAGCGTTGCACGAGCATTGTAATCAGATTTAATTCGGAGCGTAAACACGTACATGCAAAAAAAAAAATTCGCTGCAGAAACTACCATTTTGAGGCGTTAAATTAAGCACAAACACCAACAATTTTCACCTGACTATAAATGCGTTTGATTTACCATTCCTGCACTTAGATCAAACCTGGTGAGGTTGATATCACGTAATCAACGTAATAAACTTGACTGAAATTCCATGGTAGTTTTGAAAGTAGGCATAGTCGGGTAAAATGGTAGTTTTTACTGCAATATCTTTTTCAGTGCTGCAAACGAAGAGGTCAAAAGCTCTATGGTACATTCAATCCATACATAAATTGCCAAGAAACAAAACAATAAAGCCTAATAAACTATCCACAAATCGATACGGTTCACTCAGTCTTGACCTTTAATCCACTTTTCTGTGGAAATCAATTTTCATGAACAAATAGCCAAATCCAACCAGTAAATAAACATTGTGGACTGTAGAAAGTTGAAAATAAACACTTTCCTCCCCCAAGTGAGCTATCATGGCACATCGGTGGTGTAAAAAGCGGATTGAAATATGCACCGCTATGCACGGAGGAAGGTTTCTACGTAAAATTGAGTTTTGTCAATTGAAGCTCGACCAACTATATCATCAGAATGTTTTCATCCGATGGATCTTTAATTAGCATTTCAATAGAGGTCCTTGTTCAAAATCAAGAAATAATTTAAGCGGATAAACTCAATTTGAGGTCAGTTCCATCGTTCGTGCACACAGTTGTTCAACAATCCACCCCCTCACCTATCTGTCAACCGATGCTCATTGCGATGATATTGATCCGGCTCTTCGAAAAGCATCGGTTCACGAAGATCTTCCTCTTCACACCAGGCAATCACGTTTCAAGAGGTGCTAATAATTACACCTCCACATGTACTGTGGGTCTTAGTCTCGGCTGGTGTCACTCAAAAAGACAACTCTCGCTAATTACAATACTTATTTACCCCGCTGTTTCTCTCTCGCTGCCATCTCTCGTGCTAAGAAGCAAGATGCTGTTTACTTGCAAGTGGTACTTTTCAAGCTGGAAGCAGATGTTTGAAGTGTCAATTATCATCGGCGTTGTTAAGCAGCAGCGGCGCGTGGTGGTTGAGCGCTAATTTTCATTATCACCACTTTTTTCTCGGCTTTCTTTTTGGGCGGAGAAAATTTTCACATTTTGTTTTAGGAAGACACCGAGCAGATGTTGCTGCACGGCGAACACACGCCACAGAAACTTGATAATTAATTGATTTAGTTTATCGGGTATTACGGTCTTAGGTTTTTCGGCGAGCGGCATTTCCTCGCTAAGCAAGTGTTCAAAACTGGAAGTGGTCGATTGTGGTCGGAATGGGGTTGGTGATGAAGAGATAAGAGTGCTGCCGTGGAAGCTTGGTGTGTGGATTAGTTGTTTAAATTGGGAAGAGCATATGTGTCGATAATAGAGTAACTTTTCTAATCATTTTTTTCAGACATAATTAATGTCTTATTGTTGTTTTCCTTGAAGCTTTTAGCAATGATCAGCGATGATGAAATGCGTGATAGTAGTACTTTTAAACTAATGGATGCTGTTAAAAGGCTTTATATTTCAAGTGCATTGACTTCGAGATAACAATAGAGGTTTGATCAGCAATCGTTGACCTCCATTTAAGTTGAAGAGCCTTTTTCAACATCTCATTGATTTTTTTTCTTACAGAGCATTGATTCTTAAGATGCTATAAGGTTTTTTCATAATATCATACATTCATAATTTATAATAACAACATCATTCAATTCAAATCAAATAAAGCCTGCAAACCAAGATGTATAATTGGCAAGAATCTATGATATTTATCGCGTTTTTCATAACCAGAAAATTTTGCCTTTTATAGACTTTGCGAATACATTATGAGTGGTGATATTGTTAGATTATTTGAAAATTCTAAAGATGGCTATTTTTTATGAAGCACATTTACGTTGCAAAAGACCCGACTAATGAAGGCTATGATGGATGGAACCCAGTACTGTGTAAAATATTGGCTGGATTATCTGGTTCATTTGAT